>WHUZ01000307.1:0-13238 GCA_015179045.1 Kalaharituber pfeilii | reverse complement strand
TTCTGTTTCACTAAAGCTATCATAAAGCCTGCAAATAATTGTTTTGTCTTCTAATATTATGACCTCACTTCTAATACTAATAGTAATATTAGATTCCTTTCTGACTAAATCATGTATTATAAGCATACATATAGAATATGGAGATAGGAGTCCTATGCTTACATATGTTAGCTCTTATAAGTAAGCAAGTAGTATACAGTTATCTATATATAATTATCAATACTGGATGATTTTTCTATACAATTCTAGAATTAGAATAATATATTAGTCTCAATAGTACTGTCAATGCAACATATATCTATAAGATATTAGTATCAAATCTATTCTATTACAGTATGAGTGAAGCTTACCTTTCTCAAACCTAATGGACTTACGAGTAAGACTATAGCTTTATTTTCTATTTTTGAATGATAAATAAATACTATAAGCTGAATAAGTTGGTCTTTCTACAACTGTATGCTATGAAACGCAGGTACATTGTAAAAACAATACTACCTAATCTTAATAGGGAGATTATCACTATAATTTTTATTAAGAGTCTTAACTATTTGAAGAGCCTGCATATCTGCCTTTAAATCATAAGTTTTCTTCCTAGCAATCTCTTCAAGCCTATTATATAAAAGTATATATAGAAGACTTGTAGCTTTTAAGAGTATATTACATCTATAACCATATAGAGTTATTACTAAGGCTGAGAAAAATTCTTCTTCCTAACAAGCTGCCATAGTTAATAATTTTCAATAGTAGATATTAAATGTATTATTGAACTATAAGAATGCTCTATTATCTCCTTGTGAGGTACTATTCTATTTCTAATAAAGATCTTCTAGTACTTACAACCTATTGACTATAGGCTTCTTTTTTATTGGCTCTAGTCTAGATAACTCTATCTTAGATATTAATTGTACTAAAGTATTTAGAATTAGCTTATAATATTTAACATTACCTTCTCAACTCCTAGTTCCTTAATTTTTATCTGTTCAGCTATCCTTACCAGTCTTACTGCCTTTTCTAACAAGTTTGTAGCCCTACAATTAATTAATTCAGAAACTAGATAATATACTTACTGTTTTCTAATATGCACTGACTTTTTATTTCAATTTGCTAATCTTTACCTGTATAAGAATGAACTATATCCAGGATTTGACTCTATGAAGCTAGCCCTTGTACTATATATTGTTTGTTATATTTTAATAAGTCTATAATTAAAATGGAGGTAATATACTAGTTGGTTTTTTAACTTTATCTATCTCTGTATAATTTGAATAATGCTATTCCATATAGTGGCTTTTAGTAGATACCTTCCTTACTTTTTATTCCTGATAGTAACAACTACTATCTAGCTAAACAGATCACCAGATTTGATTCACTTTTAGTACAGACATAGTGATCAGCTCACTACTAGCTTGGTATTTTTTTTTTTTGTCTATATGTTAGATAATGGGCCTTGATCAATTAACTCTACCTCCTTTATAGCTTTAAATCTAGAAGAAACCTAAATCAGCTACTGGTATCACTTTCCTGTTTGTCCTGTATTATTATCAAACTAAATTTATAATTTACTTTTGCATTATTATTCATACTCTTATAAAGTTCATATTTTTGACCATTATTACTTACAAATAATCCAATCTTCCTATACTTGGCATAAGGTCCTGCTCTTGCTACTTATTGGCTCCTATTCACTTTGACAAATATAACTCTTTTTTCTAAAGTTTTTTAGATTGACTTCAGTCTCTAAATCCTGGCTCATTATATGAGTATCTACCTTGCAAGTATGACTGCTATTTCTTCTTTAATTAAGTTACTCACTACTTTCATGTACTGAAATTTTTCTAAAAATTCTTTCATGAATTTCTCATAGTACTTTACCTAATATTCCTTATTTTTTCTAGAGCCCTATATTAATTTTAAGTGCCTTAGCTTGGTTAGTATCTAATTATTGATTTCTTCTATCCAAGTATTCCAGGCCTCTGTCTCAGTCTGCATTCTAGTCTACTCTCTAAAGATTTCTTTTGAAATATTATATTACTTTATCTTTTAGGAGAAAATTAAGTACTTAAAATAGATTAGTCTTTGAGACTTAGGTTCTAAACTCACCTAGCATGTAATCCTATTAGCCAATAAGTATAGCCTGAACTGGTATACAAGTAATCAAGATTTAACGAGATCTCTCATCTTTTTTATTTTAAGTAATTATTTTGCATTAATAGAAGATTAAATAAAATAATAGCAAGTGCCCTATATATTCTACTATGATACTGATGGATATATTATAGACCCTAGAAACTCTAACAAAGTAGAGTTCTATCCACTTTATAAAATCAAACATAGTCTATAAGTATACTTAAGTCTTTGTTTGTCTCTAACTTCTTTAATTTATTATTGGAACTCAAATAATAGCTATCTAATAGACATAAACCTCTTATCCATAAAGCTAGCAACAATCTATGAACTGTATGTACCATTACAATATACTACATCACTTAGAAAATATATAGAACAAAGGTAAACTCTAAGTACAACAGGTAGAGAATTAGTCAGAATACTACTGGTATACTAGATACAGAATTACTTAGAGCACTATTAAAAAGAATAAATCTATTATTAGAAAGATATAAAGAGATCAGATTGTAAATTTTCTCAAAGACCTTTCAGAACCTTTCACAATATTGTTACTACCAGATGCTTCGATGTTACTAAGCTGTAGTGGTTCAGTATGTATAGTATGGCTAAAGGTAAGCAACAAAGAAGAACAAGCAAAAGGTAAGTAATAAACTTAGAGTTTGAGTAAAACTTAGAACACTACTAGTATTTTAATTCTTTCTAACTAATGGCGGAAGCTAGAGCTTATATATTAAGTACCTATCATATATGACTTGTCAACAATTAATAATATGACTACAATATAATACCACTATCTCGTAAAATAGATAAGTAAATATAGAAGTAATAATGTAATAGAAATATATAATAATATAGATTCTCTTTTCAAAACCAATAAGCAAGTAAAGCATTATCTATATTATAACTATGCATTATTAGTAAAGGTATCATAAGCAATACTAATTGCTTTGTAAGTACTATATATGTATTAGTGCAGTGTATATACAAGAACTGATACATATGTCTGTGAGATAACTACTGAACAATCAAAGTGTACTGCAGCTTACCTAGTATTAATCAGATATATCTTAGCAAGTTTTACAATAGTACGGAGGTAGTATCTTGCCAATATTCAATAGGTCTTTACCTTTAACCATAACATCACCCCCCATCTTAGAAGTCCTTCGTCCTGAAGGCCTATTAAGTTGATTTGAAAGTATTGTTGACCCTTCAGTAGGTTAGTAAAGTTATCTTTTATAGCTAAGCAATTTGGCATACCATAATGTATAGTACTTGTTTGTTAATATCCCTTGTATTAACAGCCAATGGTAAGACCAGTATGTCCTACACAACAGTATTAGATATATTAAGTACTAGTTCATATAGTGCTCATATAAAATTCAAAGCCTTTAGACGTTTAGGTCTTTGAGCTTATACAGGTTATTCTCATAGAACTCCCTGAGTAGTTCAATACTATGTTAAAGGTTTGTAAGTAGTTCCTATATATCATTGTCTTCATTAAACCTTTACTAATAGATTTGGTATTTGACTTGACCTTAGACCTTTCTACTATCAATGACATGGTTGATATCATAGTAGAGTTCTTTTTCATTATCATTGAGGTCCATTTAGTTTGTATTTCAGACTTAGTATAGGTTTAGAAGGCTAGTATAGATTACTTTGGATAAGCAGATACCTCAAAGTAAGTTGAGTTTATAGACATGCCAACTAACAACTTTCTTAACCTTATAGAGACTAATATACTTATTGTTAAGTATCCTATAATTGCTGGTGATAACCTGAAGGTTGTATCAGTCAATAAGGACTTGGTCTCCTACTTAGAACTGACGAGACTTCTCAATGTGAAGTTGAGACCTCTTGCATTTATTTTTTTGAGAGTATTGTAGATATTATTATGAACTGTCATTATCCAATCAAGCTAGTCTTCTGCTGTAGGAGATATGAAGGTATAGTCATCTAAAATATGAATTGTCTTTAGGTTGAATCTGTATAGACTTTTGAAGAGTGTATAACTATGGATAGAGATATGCAAAGAGTTGTAAATAAACTCGACTAGGAGTAGCCAAGTAGTCTAATGGTTTTGACGATTATAATAGAAGATATAAAGGTATTGCTTTAATGTTTGAATAGCTCTTTTGGAGAGTCCATCAGTCTAAAGATGGTAGGTAATGAAGAGTCAAAGCTTGATATCAAGCTTGTTGTTGATCTCTTTCCAGCATGCAGAAGCAAATTGAGGTACATGGTCAGAGGTAATTGCCAAAAGTAGACTATGGTATTACTATATCTCATTAATATACACAGATATGACATCAGTAGCTGTCTAAGTTGTCTTAACTGGTATATAGCATTGTATTTTAGTAAACCCGTCAATAATGATAAGGATAGCATTGTAGTCTTTTGACTCTAGTAGCTCTCCGAAAAAGTCTATTGTGATTTTCTCGAAAGGTTTGATACCTATAGGCATAGGAATAAGTTATGTTTGTCATAGATATCTATCTGCTTTGGCTTTTGAATAGTGAATGCAACTTACCCCGTAGTATTGGGTATCTTCCTTTCATCTATCTCAGTAAAAGTTTCTTAAGATTATTTAATGAGTGTAGTATACTTCTTAGTAACCAACGATATCAGAGTCATAGTATTGCTTCATAACTTGTAGTCTATGTTCTTTCAGTACTACTAACAACCTATCTTCTCTTCTATCCCAATTATCAATATTAATACTATCAAGGTTATAGTCTCATTTGACAGGTTCTCAATTAATTAGAAGTTGCTCATCTTTAAGTAGTTGTACCTTGAGTCTAGTGAGTTCGTCACCGGACCGTCTAGTTAATGCATTGGCCTTCCTATTATCTACTTCTTTTCGGTAGTAAATAAGGAAGTTAAACTCGCATAGTTTGATATACTAGTTTGCTTGTTAGAAGTTAAGCCTTTGCTTTGAGGCAAAGTAAGTGAGGCTATGATGGTCAGTATATATGTTGATATGAATACCTTATAACTAGATGTGTCATTTGTGGAAGCAGTCAACTATAGCAAGAAGTGCTTTATCATAGATAGGATAATTGTATTCTGTAGGATTAAGAGCTCTAGAGTAGTAGTCAATAAGGTGAAAAGTTTTGACTTGGTTGGTAGTATAGTATTGGAAGAGTATGTTTACAAGAGCTTGGTTACTAGCATCAGTGTCCATTATTATAGGTAGGGTATGGTCGTACTGTCAGAGTATTAGTATAGACATAAAGGCATCCTTTAATTTATTAAAGGAGTATTGTTATGCCTTAGTTTAAGTAAAAGGTACATTTCTGGTCAGTTGGATTAGCAGTCGGGTTTTGTCACTCTAATTTTAAATGAATTAGTAATAGTAATTTGCAAAACCCAAGAACTTTTGAACCTCCTTCTTCTTCATTAGTATAGGCCAGTCAGCAATGGTACTAAGTTTCTTTGAGTCCATTTTGATTTCGAACCCATTAATAAGGTAGCCAAGAAATATTATCTCTTTGATATAGAATTCTGATTTCATGAGATTGATAGCAAGTCTGTATTTGGTAAGCTTAGTCAAAACTCATTTTACTATCTTCTGATATTTCCATTTGGTCCTTCCCTTATAGATTAGTATATCATTAATGTACCAAACTACTCTGTCGATATCCTTCAGTATCTTATTCATCATTTCTTATAATAAGGCAGGGATATTGATCAGTCTAAAGGGCATGATAGTATATTCAAACAAGCCTTTCTTAGTCTTAAAGGTGGTCTTCTATTCATTACCAAACTTGATTTAAATAAGGTAGTAGCCGTTTTTTGAGGTCCAATTTGGTAAACCATTTGGCTCCTTAAGTTTTTTCAAAGAGATTAGTCATTAGTGGGCGAGGATATCAGTTCAGGATAGTAAGCTTATTAAGCTGCTGATAGTTCATATATAACTATAATGATCCATTCTTCTTCTGAACAAAAAGTATTAGTATGCCAGCTACTAATTGGAACTGTCTAATTTTCCAAATATCTCTTTAAAGCTTCATCTTCCTCCTATGTTATCTTATATATTGAGCCATTAAGTACTTTAGTATTAGAGTCTTTAAGTGGAATTTTATAGTTCTAAGATCTATGAGGGGGTAATCAGCAAGCCTGTTCCTCAGAAAAAGCTTTAGCATAATGGAAGTACTATTCCTGTACAACAATTATTAGTAGTATGTCTCCTTTCTCTCATGATTTCTTATCTAAATCCAAAATAGAAACAGAAAGGAGATTAACAAGAGTACAAAGAATAGTTAAACCAAAAACATTATGAACTAAATACTGATTAGGATAATCTACCAAAAAACCTTTTTCCGACAATCAAAACAATCTCAAAAGAAGTTCCCTATCCCCCATGTTCAAACATTCCGTGTCTAAATCAAAAGTTCTGTCTATTTTATTACTACAGGAATCTAAAGTATTAAGAAAAGAAAAAAAAGTATTAACAACTATGGTTTCTCTTTTTAACAAAGATCCATCACTTTATCTAACCCTAATAGGTCTTTCTCTTTTCTTCCAACCTAGTCTCTTTCCTAAATCTAGTAATATACAAGAGGCAGATGCACCAACATTGATAATTGCTCTGACTTTGAGGTTGAGGTTTTTGAATTCAATATTAGTAGTGAGAAGAAAGTGATATTTAGGAGCTTTACTAAAGATGCTGTCAGGGCTCTCTACTCGTTTCCGGACTCTGGTTCTTCCTTAATGTCTTCTCCATCTGAGTCCAGCTCAGTAACATGGAGGACACCTCAGTCAGTTTATCTTTGTTTGTTTTGTGGGATTCTCTCAATCCAGTTCTCAAGAGTCTTGGCTATCCCCATATCTTACTTTTGCTTATTGTTACCCTTGGATTCCATGTATGTCTACCCTAGCTAACTGTCCTTCTCTTCATGACTCTTCCATCTACATTTTCCACATTCTCCTCAAGCTCTTCAGTCTTGTTTGACCTGCCATGGTATACTATCATAATTCTTTGATGTTATAGCTAAAGGTAAAAACCTACCGAATATTAGGAAGGTACCATCTCCGTACTATTATAAGACTTACTAAGATGTATCTGATCAATACTAGGTGAGCCATGGTATACTTTAGTTGTTCAGTAGTTACCTCATAGATATGTATGTCAGTTCTTATATGTATACTACACTAATACATGCATAGTGCTTATAAAGCAACCAGTGTCACTTATAATACCTTTACTAATAATGCATGGTTGTAACATAGATAACCCTTCACTTACTTATTAGTTTTTGAAAAGGAATCTATATTATTATATGTTTCTATTACATTACAGTTTCTATATTTACTTATCTATTTTATGAGATGGTATTATCACGTTACAGTCATATTATTAAATATTAATGAGTCATGTATGACGGGTGCTTAATATATAAGGCCCAGCTCCTGCCGTTAGTTAGAAAGAATTAAGACACTAGCAGTGTCCTAAGTTTCACTCAAACTCTACGTTTATTATGTACCTTTTGCCCACTCTTCTTCATCCCTTGTTTTTAGCCGTACTATTTGTAGCAGATCGCTACCGCTTAGCAATGTTAAAGCATCTGGCAGTAACATTACATCGCTCAACTTCTATTCATCCCCATGCTCCACGTCCTACTCCTGATCATACTGATTGTATGCCTGATAATTGTTCATGACCACAACGTACTAACCTGCACACAAGAACTAAGAGAGCAGGTTAACTTCTACCACGACGAGCTTGTATCACAGCAATTGCAGCAAGAACAACTCCATACCAACGTTGAATTTTTGTGGCAAGAGGTCGATGAGGGCCACCGACTCCGAATAGTTACTGAAGAACACATCCGTTAGCTGGCATCACAGCTAAATACCATACAACGAGAGCTAACCATTGCCCGCTCGCACCTCTCTCCTGCGTAAAGAGCCAGACTCACATAAACTATAGCATAAGCAGCATCAACAGACGAGTCCATGAATATCACTACCTCCCTCATGACCGATCCATTCACAACCTCTTGCTCACCATCTCCTCACCACATGAGCGATGATAAGAATAAAACCGATACCATCATCCCGGCAGCTCAGGAAATACAGGCAAGACCCCGTGGGCAACTTTCAACTATACATCTGCAACTGCAGTACCATATTGCCTATACACCATCTTATGCAACACCTGGGATGAGCTATGGGACTCACTATTTTAAGATAGAAACTTTGCTACCTGCACCCCAGTGGCACCCTCTCCTCCAGTCGCCGCGCCCTACAGCTCCCTATTCCGAACAATTATGGAGAAGTTAGGAGAACCATCTAGCTCTAAGGAAAAGAAAATAGCCAAACAAACTCCTTCCATGGCCAAACCTACCTCCTCAACAGGCAAACCTATAGCCTCAATGGCTGAAGCCACTAGTTCATCTCCGAACCTCGCCGATAGCTCTCCAGTACCATATAAGGAGATACTGGAAATGAAGGAAATGCGGAAAGTAGGGAACGAGACTGCCAACAAACTTAAAGAGACTGCAGAGCATGCCAAATCGGAGGCCCAATAAGTACTAACCAGAGTCGTAAATCTGACTAACCAGTTCGCAGCTCAGCGAAAGGCGGATAATGACACCATGATAGCCAACCTGAGAGCTCTGGAGGAAAAGCTCGATGCTGTCGCTTCAGCCCAAGCTGACTAATTCAATAATATATATAATAACCAAAGCATCTAATTTAATGATGCTCTCCTTTAACAAAAAGCCGGGCTCGAAGATTTTTTCCTGAGTGAACTAAACCCTCTTATCAGCAACATGAACACCATGAGCAACACATTGAACCAGATCCTGAACTTCTTATATGCCCAGGATGAGAAAAAGATACCCTCTAGAATACCTCCTGCTCCACCTCCGGCCCTCTAGGTAGTAGTCCACCTTCTCCTCCAGATCCTTGTGGCAGTAGTGGTAGCGGACCTCCCTTCAGTAGACAACAACCTTCCCCGCCGAGAGATCCCTCTCCACCTCGGCAAGAATCAAAAGTCCCACTCCGAGTCAATATACCTACCTTCAACGAACGATAGGACAAAGTGAAGAATTTTTTCCACCGGCTCCAATCATACTTCTGAATGACTGGAGCCGATAGTAATCAACTAAGGCTTGATCTGCTTACCCAATGCATGGAGGGTAAGATATCAGACTGGTGACAGGATACTAAGGACACAGTAGTGACCTAGACAGAAGCCGAAGTGCTTATTTGAGCTACCTACTCAAACCTTCAGGAAACCGCTGAAGCTGTACAAAAATTCCAAAAGGTAAAGCATACCGGAACTATTATTGACTTCTTCACAGAGATCGACGGGCTCAACCGACTGGCCAAAGTACCAGATCAAGCTCTCATCGCCATCATAATGCCAAATCTCAAGGTTCAAGTTCAGAACCTAATGGCAGGACACCTTCGGGTGATGACAAACTAGAAGGAGTTCAAATTACTCGCTATTTCGATCGCTGGATACACAACTACTCTATCAGCCTCAACCCACTCCAGCCCTTCATGAAAAACCACCAACAGCTCAACTTCCCAATTATCCTTGGCTCCCCCAGTATGCTATACACCCTAGAACCCAAAGAACTACGATAGCATACCACTGTAGGTCAAACAAGACTGAAGAGCTTGGGGAGAATGTAGGAAATGTAGATGGAAAGATTATGAAGAGAAGGACTATTGGCTAGTGTATACATATATGGAACCCAAGGGTGACAATAAGCGAAAGAAAGATGTGGAGACTGCCAAGACTCTGAAGAACCGGATAGAGAGAGCCCCACAAAACAAACAAAGATGAACCGACCAAGGTACTCTCCATGTCACCAAGCTGGACTCGGATAGAGAAGACATCAAGGAGGAACCGGAGTCAGGAAATGAGTAGGGAGCCCTAACAGCACCTTCGGCAAAGCTCCTGAACACCACCCCCTGCTCACTACTGACATTGAATTCAAAAACCTCGACCTCAAAGTTAGAGCGATCATCGACATTAGTGCATCTGCTTCTTGTGTGTTGCTAGGTTTAGGAAAAAGACTGGGTTGGAAGAAAAGGGAAAGACCTATCGGAGTTAGACAGGGTGATGGATCTTTATTAAAAGGAGGAACTATGGTTGTCAATACTTCTTTTTCTTTCCTTAATACTTTAGATTCCTATAGTAATAAGATAGATGGAACTTTTGATTTGGATATGGAATGTTTAGATATGGGTAATAGGGAACTTTTGTTGGAATTGTCTTGGTTGTCGGAAAAAGGTTTTTTAGTAGATTGTTCTAATTGGTATTTGGTTTATAATGTTTCTGGTTTAACTATTCCTTGTAGTCTTATTAATCTTCCTTCTGTTTCTATTTTGGACTTAGATAAGGAATCTTGGGAGGAAGGAGATATACTGCTAATAATTGATGTGTTACGGCTAAGATGGAAACTTGCCTACTACTGTGGCAAGGGGCAAGGGTTCCATTACTAATTAGCTGCCACAGCTAAAGGTGAAGACTTACCCGCCAAGGAGAAAACGCTGACCCTGTAATCGAACATAAGACCAACGCTGATTGACCAGACTAATTACCCGTTAGGCTTGGCTGTTGATTCTCGTATCATTTAGATAGGGCAGTACTATGGAAGGGTGTGTTATCTGGAATGCAGCTTGATGCATACACTCGAATTACGGAAGCTTTATTTATATATGCACATGCATTAGTACATTCATTATCTTTGTCCCGTACTATTTTTGCATGTTTTCGTTACGTATGCCTATTACCATGGTATTGGCATTGATAAGGAATCGCCGCGAGGCCAGCCAATTATTCATTTGTTGACTACTCATATATGGCTGCGCTGAAGTCTATATAACCACCAGCTGGCGATAGCATAGTTAGAAGAATCAAGATACAAGCGGTGTCCTAAGTTTCTCTATAACTCTGAACCTATCGTTCCCTCACTACGCCCATAAATCGCTCCGTTCCGCTGCGTGCTCCCTGCCGAGTAGCTGCCCTTCTGGTCCACTGTATACACCTCCATAGCCATTCCGACCTGCCGTATCCATACTTCTGGGACGACACCAGCACTGCCATTTTCCTCACCATAGCCGTAACATCCGGTCCCTTCCAGCGCCCACTGGAGCCGAGCACCTCATGCCCGTAACATTACACCGCTCCTCTTTCACCTACCACCCCGCCTCCACAATGTCGGTACTGGAAAGCTCATCCGCTGCCTCCTCTTCCTCAAGAACCTCTCCCCGAAGATGTCGCCAACCTCTGTAACGAGCAAGCGTCTCAAGGTAATGTATCCACTTCTTTCTTTCAGAGCCAGCAAGAACTGCAAAACACGATAACCCACGTTGCCAAGCTACCAGCAAATATGCGTGATCAAGTATTGCAGTAGCTAGCATTCCAGCTAGCACCAACTTCGCAATGCCGATAGCCAGCGCACCCTCCTTGACCTACCCAGGTCCGAAAGGCTCTTCTCCGAAGCATTCCCTCCGCTGGGTACTAATAGTGCCGTTTCCTCCGCAACCTGCAATTTTCCCTGACCCGAGTTGGCAAATCACACAGCGCACTAAAACCTGATCCCGGAGGACCTCCTCCACCGGGTATTGATGGTGCGGGTACTCCTCCTCCTCGTGCCCCGCCTTGCAGTTCTCGTCGAGTACGAGACCTTACTCCTCTTCGTTTTTCCCCATGAGTCAGTTATTGCTATAGGGCCTTCCTCCTCCTCATATCTCTCCTCGCGACTTCCACCGAGCCCGAGATTCGATACCTCCTCCTTCTCCTCAGTCAGTTGATGCCGAGGGGCCTTTCCCGCCTCCTACGCCTCCTGCGAAAATTCCCCTCTCCAGATAAGTTTGATAGGGATAAAAAAGAGCTTAACAATTTTCTTTCCTGGTCCAATGATAGATCAAGAGTTTATGAATCACTGACAATGATAAAACCTCTTGCTTGGAGGGCTCTGCCATTACCTTTTCTGTCAGAACCTCTCAGCGTTATATTCCACAGCTCTCACCCTACTGTGTATGACCTTTCAGGACTCCTCAGCCATTGCTGAGGCTGCTCGAAACATTCAGACAGAAACAGTAGGGTAGGATGCAAGTTTTCTTAATTGAGATCGATGAGTTCAATGATATAGCAAAGACCCCCGACCCTGTCCTCATCTCCAATGTCTCCGCCAGCATTCGGAAGATGTCCGGAACCTGCTAGTGGGTCATCCTAATTGTCGAAGCAACTAGAACCAATGGAAATTTCCATTACCAATACCCTGAGAAAGCCTGGGGATAAGCACTTCACTCCCTCCACTACCATGACAAACATCACCTCCGTCAGCAGCAGCTCTACGATACAGCCACCTCCACTCTGAAGAACAAGAAGAGCAATGACATACCTGAAGAACTGACTCAGAGAAAAGGCAACCGATGCATCAGGTACAAGATGACATTATGCTGCAAAAAGAAGTGTAGAAACCCAACCGAAGCCAAAGAAGGAAGACAAAGGGAAGTAAAACGCCCTGGAGTCATGAATCCACTCTCTCAACTAGCCTAAAAGAAGACGAAGACAGACCCTGGCTATTATAGGCCGTTGACAGATCTGAGGGGATCACTGAACTGTCTAACTTGGAGTGGATGGGGACCCTGCTCAGTGTGTAGGACTCCCCGTCATAGCGACCTTCTCAGTTGCGAGGTAAAATTCAAAACTGGGAAGACGTTAGGGCTTAGTAGACCGTGCGGCCCCTGCACCGATTGTTTCCTTGGCAGACTGGGTAAGGAGTTGAAGATGAGGTCATGAAGTAAGACCTGTGATAATTAAGATTCTTGTGAATCCTTTGTTTTCGTTTTCTGGCGTCCCGGTTCCCGATTCTGTTTCCTCCGCTTTGGATTATATATATCCTATTGGCGTTTCAGGAAAATCTAATGAGGCATTCGTTGTTTTTATGTCACCTTCTGTTCTGGACTTTCACTAAGAAAGTCTGTTCTGAACTCCCGCCAAATGTTTAAGGAATTTGTTTTCGATTTTTGACGCCGAAGTTATGGATATTGGCGGATGCATCATTGTGTCCGAGTGAATGGCGTCCTAAAACATAGCATGTTTGATGCACTCGTGTTGATGTGCTTTTGGTTTTTTCTGA
>WHUZ01000306.1:0-13291 GCA_015179045.1 Kalaharituber pfeilii | reverse complement strand
CCTCTGCCTCTGCCTCTGCCTCTGCTGTGAAATCACCCCGGCGCCTGCCGCCTGTCCTGTACCTGGATCCTGTACCCTGACCTGACCCAGACCGATCTATTACATAGATATGACAGGTCCGGCCTAATAGCATGAGATGTGGCAGAATGAATTGAATTTAAGAGATATGGTAGGTCCGGCCCCACGGCCTCAGGTGAAGAAGAATGAACTCAATTTTACAGGTATAGCAGGCCCCACCTACCGCCATGAGATGAGGTAGAGTGAGCTGAATTTGACAGGCATAGAAGGCCCAACCTAACAACGGCGTGAGAAAGTTGACAGGTATGGCCGGCCCACGAGATGAGGCAGAATGAGCTAAATTTGGCACGTATAGCCGGCGTGACATAATAGCGCGAGACCAGGCACCATGAGCTGAATTTGACAGGTATGGCGGGCCTAACCTACTGGCACGAGATGCTGCAGAATGAGCTAAGTTCGACACAGGTTTGGCAGGCCCTATTCGACGACGTGAGATGAGTCAGAATGAGCTGAATTTCACACGAATTGCAGGCCCTATTCAACGGCGTGAGGTGAGCCAGAACGAGCTGAATTTTACACGAATTGCAGGCCCGGGCTGTCGGCACGAGATAATGCAGAATGAGCTGAATTTGACACATATAGCTGGCCCGACATGACGGTGCAAGATGTGGTAGAATGAGCTGAATTTGACAGGTATGGCCGGCCCGAGCCTACAATGCAAATGAGATAAGTTTGAGACGCATGGCATGCCCAAGGTACGAGATGGGATGAGGTAGAGTGAGCTGAATTTCAGATGTATGGCATGCCTGAACCGAGACACGAGACGATACGGAATGAGCTGAATTCGATAGATGTGGCAGAATGAGCTGAGCTAGAATCAGCTGAATTTGACAGGTATGATAGGGCCCACTCGATGCAGTGTTCCCAACCGGCCAGGCTGCCAAAACGGCTGCCAACACGGCTACCGAAAGGGCTACTGAAAAGGCTGCTGAAATGGCTACTAAAATAGATCATGAAATGGCTACCGAAATGGCAGCCGGAATGGCAGCCGGAATGGCCGCTGAAATGGCTCCTGAAACGGCTACCGAAATGGCTGATGAAATGGCACCTGAAATGGCCGCTGAAACGGCTACTTCAATGGCTACTGAAATGGCTGCTGAAACTGCTGCTGAAATGGCTGCTAAAATGGCTATCGAAATGGCTACTGAAATGGCTAGGGCCGGACATGCCTGTCAAATTCAGCTCATTCCATCTCATCTTGCACCATCGGGTCGGGCCAGCTATACATGTCAAATTCAGCTCAGGCCGTCAAGTCGTGCATGCAATTCGTGTAAGCTCATTCTACCTCACCTCACGCCGTCGGCTCGGATCTGCCATACCTGTCAAATTGCATTTTACCTCATCTCACGCTGTCCGGCCGCACCTGCTATACCTGTCAAATTCAGCTCATTCTACGCCATCACGTTGGGCGTGCAATCAATGAATCCAACAGGCCATGATCTGCATGGGACTGAAACCGCCTGGACCGGCCTGATTGGCCTGGATCAGCCTGAATGGTCTGGACCGGCCTGAATAGTCTGGACCAGCCTGGTTGGCCTGGGCCGGCCTGAATGGTCTGGACCGGCCTGAATGGTCTGGACCGGCCTGAATGGTCTGGACCGGCCTGAATGGCCTGGACCGGCCTGAATGGTCTGGACCGGCCTGAACAATCAGGCCAAGCCAGGCCCAGAATTTCACGGTCCAGGCCAGGCCCAGGATTTCACGGTCCAGGCCAGTCCAGGCCTCTGGTTGGCCTGGCCTGGCCTGCCCTGTTGAATTCATTGCCTGCAATACCTGTCAAATAGGGCGGCATGCGAGTAATGATATTTAAAAAAAAAAAAAAATACCTGTCAAATTCAGCTTATTCTTCCTCATCTCACGCCATCGAGTGGGCCCTACCATATCTGTCAAATTCAGCTGATTCTACCTCAGCTCGTTCTGCCACATCTATCAAATTCAGCTCATTCTACCTCATCCCATGTCGTCAGGTCGGGGCTGCCATACGTCTCATACTCATCTCATATTTGCACTGTAGGCTTGGGCCGGCCATACCTGTCAAATTCAACTCATTCTACCGTATCTTGCACCGTTGGGACGGGCCGGATATGTGTGTCAAATTCAGCTCATTCTGCATTATCTCGTGCCGACAGCCCGGACCTGCAATTCGTGTAAAATTCACCTCGTTCTGGCTCACCTCACGCCGTTGAATAGGGCCTGCAATTCGTGTGAAATTCAGCTCATTCTGGCTCATCTCACGCCGTCGAATAGGGCCTGCCAAACCTGTTAAGTTCAGCTCATTCTGACTCATGTCACGTCGTCGAATAGGGCCGGCCAAACCTGTCAAGTTCAGCTCATCCTGCCGCATCCCATGCCGGCAGGTTGGGCCCGTCATACCTGTCAAATTCAGCTCATTGTGCCTGATCTCGCACTGTCAGGTCAGGCCGGCCATACGTGCCAAATTCAGCTTATTCTGTCTCATCTCGTGGGCCGGCCATACCTGTCAACTTCCTCACGCCGTCGGGTTGGGCCTTCCATGCCTGTCAAATTCAGCTCACTCTACCTCATCTCACGGCGGTAGGTGGGGTCTGCTATACCTGTAAAATTGAGCTTATTCTTCCTCACCTGAGCCCGTAGGGCCGGACCTGCCATATCTATGAAATTCAACTCATTCTGCTACATCTCATGCCGTCGGGCTGGACCTGTCATATCTATCAAATTCAATGCTGGCGAGAGAGACCTGTTATACTTCTTAACTTAAGCTCAGGTTGCAGGACTGCCCTGCCTTGGCGAACAGCTGCACGCGGGGTCATGTGATATAAAAAAAAAAAAAAATAAAAAAAAAAGGTTGCAGGACTACTTGGCACTTCAGCCCTTTAGCTTAGGTGCAAGTCATATCAAATGCGACTGGGTTCAATCCGGCGCAAGGTGTAACCAGCAGTACTTACGATGAGTGGCCGCGATTCCTGTGGGTTGGTTACAAGCTGCCCAGTATTTTTTGTCCCAATTCGGTCAAAATGCCAAGACCTGACGTTGGCTCAGAACAACTGTCAGCTACCGAAATGGCTACCAAAAGGGCTACTGAAAGAGCTACTGAATAGGCTGCTGAAATGGCTGCCAAAACAGCTACTAAAATAGATTATGAAATGGCTACCAAAATGGCTACCGAAAGGGCTACCAAAATGGCTACGGAAATGGCTACTGAAATGGCTGCTGAACCAGCTACCGAAATAGAAATAGTTACCACAATGGCTACCACCGTGAATGCTGAAATAGCTCTCAGAGAGAGTACCGAAATGGATGATAAAATGGCTACCGAAATGGAGCATGAAATAGCTCCTGAAATGGCTGCTGAAATGGCTGTTCATATGGCTGCTGAAATGGCTACTGAAAGGGTTACTGAAACGGCTACTGAAATAGCTGATGCAATAACAGCTGAAATAGCCGCTGCAATAGTTACTTTAATGGCTACTGAAATTGCTGCTGAATTTGCTACTAAAATGGCTACTAAAATGGCTACAAAAAGGAATAATGAAATGGCTATGGAAATGACTACCAAAACGACTATTGAAATGGCTGCTGAAATGGCTGCCGAAATGGCTGGTAAAATAGCTACTGAGTGCCTCGGGTCAGGCCAGACATACCTGTCAACTTCACCTCATCTCACGCCATTGAGCTGTACCTCCTCTTCCTGTCAAATTCAGCTCATTGCACCTCATCTCGTGCCCTCGGGTCGGAACTGATACAACATATCACGTGCCGAAATGGCTGCCGAACTGGCTGCCGAACTGGCTGCCAAAATGAATGCTGAAATGGCTGGTGAAAGGGCTACTGAAATGGCTACCGAAAAGGATGCTGAAATGGCTACCGAAATGGCTGATGGAATGGCACCTGAAATGGCCGCTGAAATGGCTACTTCAATGGCTACTGAAACAGCTACCGAAATGGCTGCTGAAATGGCTACCGAAATGGCTGCTGAAATGGCTACCGAAATGGCTACCGAAATGGCTACGGAAATGGCTAGGGCCGGCCATACCTGTCAAATTCAGCTTATTCCACCTCATCTTGCACCATCGGGTCGGGCCAGCTATATGTGTCAAATTCAGCTCATGCCGTCAAGTCGGGCATGCAATTCGTGTGAAATTGAGCTCATTCTACCTCTTTACGCCGTCGGCTCGGATCTGCCATACCTGTCAAATTGAACTCATTCCACCTCATCTCACGCCAGCAGGCCGGGCTGCCACATATGTCAAATTCAGCTCATTCCACCTGATCCCACGCTGTGCAGCCGGACCTGCCATACCTGTCAAATTCAGCTCATTCTACCACATCTTGCACCGTTATGTCGGGCTGGCTATATGTGTCAAATTCAGCTCATTGCACCTCATCTCGTGCCCTCGGGTCGGAACTGCCACTACTACCAATGCCGAAATGGCTGCCGAAATGGCTGCCGAAATGGCGCCGAAATGGCTGCCCAAATGGCCGCTGAAATGGCTACTGAAACGGCTACCGAAATGGCTGATGAAATGGCACCTGAATGGCCGCTGAAATAGCTACTGAAATGGCTACTGAAATCGCTTCTAAAATGGCTGCTGAAATAGCTACCAAAATGGCTACTGAAATCAATGAATCCAACAGGCCATGATCTGCATTGGACTGAAACCGCCTGGACCGGGCAAGGCCAATCAGGCCAATCAGGCCGGTCCAGACCATTTAAATACTCAAACAATCTGGTAAATGCTGGCCTCAATTCACCTGGATAGCTGTGGAATGATTCGTTTGATTGGCTTGAACCTGCCTGAATGGCCTGGACCGGCCTGGTTGGCCTGGGCCGGCCTGAATGATCTGGACCGGCCTGAATGGCCTGGACCGGCCTGGTTGGCCTGGTTGTCCTGGACCGGCCTGAATGGTCTGGACCGACCTGATTGGCCTGGGCCGGCCTGAATGGCCTGGACCGGCCCTCACGTCAGGCCAGGCCTGGCCCAGAATTTCACGGTCCAGGCCAGTCCAGGCCTCCGGTTGGCCTGGCCTGGCCTGGCCTGTTGGATTCATTGCCTGCAATACCTGTCAAATTCAGCTTATTATTCCTCATCTCACGCCATCGAGTGGGGCCCTACCATACCTGTCAAATTCAGCTGATTCTACCTCAGCTCGTTCTGCCACTTCTATCAATTCAGCTCATTCCGCATCTTCTCGTGCCTCGGCTCAGGCATGCCATACATCTCAAATTCGTGTGAAATTCAGCTCATTCTGGCTCATCTCACGTCGTCGAATAGGGCCTGCCAAACCTGTCATGTTCACCTCATCAGTCGGGGAAAGGGAGGGTTTTCTTATTTACTGTCTTATTTCTCTTTATTTTCCATATTCCTCACATGTAATTAAACATCGCCATAGCCCATAGGGCGGCATGCGATTAATGAAATAAAAAAAAAAAAAATGTTCACCTCATTCTGCCGCATCTCGTGCCGGCAGGTTGGGTCTGCCATACCTATCAAATTCAGTTCATTGTGCCTGATCTCGCGCTGTCAGGTCAGGCCAGCTATACGTGCCAAATTCAGCTTATTCTGCCTCATCTCGTGGGCCGGCCATACCTGTCAACTTTCTCAAGCCGTCGGGCTCGGCCTGCCATGCCTGTCAAATTCAGCTCACTCTACCTCATCTCATGGCGGTAGGTGGGGCCTGCTATACCTGTAAAATTGAGCTCATTCTTCCTCACCTGAGGTCGTGGGGCCGGACCTGCCATATCTGTTAAATTCAACTCATTCTGCCACATCTCATGCCGTGGGGCCGGACCTGTCATATCTATCAAATTCAATGCTGGAAATGCGACTGGGTTCAATCCGGCGCGAGGCGTAACCAGCAGTACTTACGACGAGTGGCCGCGATTCCTGTAAAGGTATAAAATAGACCCAACCTACAGACTACAAAGTTCGTAAAGTGTTAACACTTATTCTAGATACAAGCTAAGGTGTTAAATGAAAAAGTATTCAAGGGGTTAAGACACTACTAAAATAGTAGTATGTCTTATAATAAATAAGTAAAGCTCTTACCAAATACCTTCAATGTTAAGGACTAATTAGAGACATAGCTTATAGTCAGGATATTATGGAATATTATCTTAAGTATAATTATAGCAAATCAATTGCTAAGGTCAGAGTAAGAGATTCAATGATGCTAAGCTGTATAGCTTATATTCTTTTAAAGAGATTAAAGAATAATAGCTAACAGGCACTTGGAACATATGTTCTAAGAAGAGGAGTACTGTTACAGGTATAAGAATTCTTATACTATAATACTATCTTACTAAGTATTATCAAAAGGTACTACTAACTATAAGATCTACTAGTTAAGTATTTAGCTAACTCGATCTTAGTTAGGCTAGTAGTAGTAGAGCTTTCTTAGTTAAGAAGTAAGTAGCTATAAAGATTAGTAATCTTAGTTACTAATTCTTTCAATAGTTTCTATTATACTAATTCTTTATTATATAATAACCTTTTCTTATCTTTTCTTTAATATTAGTCTTAGTATAGCAATTAAAGTTATAATAATATTTTTAAATAAAAGCTTACATTAGTAATAATAAGTTCTTATATTTCTATCTTAAAATTTTATTGTAAGAAGTAATTAAATAAAAAGCTATTACTTAATATTTATTATAATTTAACTTAATCTAAGTCTTTAAAATCTTTTTAAACTAGTTTTATTAATAATATTAAAAAACTATATTTTATATAAATAGAAGCTTGACTTACTAAAGTAGAAGAATAAAAACTTAAAATTTAATTCTAATAATAATAGTATTTATATTAATATAAGCTAAGTCAATATAAGTCTTTAATAAAAATTCTTTAACTCTATTATAAACTTATTTAAGAACTGAGTACTAGTTATATATTATTATACTAACTTAGTTATATTATATATATAGCTTATACTAGCTCACTTGGTAACTAAGTTAAATATAGTTTATAGTATAATAAATTAACTTGAAACTCAATTTACTTTAATAAACAAACTAACTTATAATTTACTATATTAAATACAAATACTAAATAATAAATATAAAGCTTTATTATTATCTTAACTAAATTTTATTTTATAATTTATATTTATTTTTTATAAATTATTTAGTTATTTAGTAATAGCTTATACTAATATACTCTATAATATTTATAATAAATAAACTACTTTATTATTCTTTTATTTAAAATAAGTTATTATTAAAAGAAATATAAAATAGTTACTATTAGAGATATATTTATATTTATTATTTAATAAAAGATAAATTTAAGTATTATTTCTCTTATTTAATAGAAGTATCTTAATATTTTTACTTTTTTATTAGTATTTTTTTTTTTAAAAAAAATATAAACTTAGTAATCTCTATAATAGGGGTGCTTTGTCATAGCCAATTATATAAATAAAAAACTTATAATATATTTTTATACAGAAATAATTTTAAGTAAGAGTATTATAGCTTTCACTAATAATAGTGCTTCTATTAGAGTAGGTCATTTAGCTCAAGTTAAATACTCTTACTAGATCCTATTCTAAGTGCTTTTTCTAATAGTGGCTTTCTATGGAGGCTAAGGCCTTGTTCCAATCTACTGAATATATAGTCTAGTCTATTACCTATCAGGTTTCAGACTTATCAGCTTCTTCTAGTACTAAACCTAGCCTAGTTATCTCTTTTAGAGATAATGGAGTAGTATTTTTAATTAGAGCCTTGTAGTAGCTTACTCTATCAAGCTATAGGTAACTGATAGCATCTTATCCTAATCAACTCTAGGTTTCCTACTTAGTACTTATTATTATTTCCTAATAGTATTATACTACTAACAGAATGACCATTCTAGCAATGACTACCTCATTAGGAGATTATAGACTCTTTATCGACTATGTCAACCTCCATAATAATCTCTATAAATAGATAAGTAAATTTTTTAGAAACTTAATAGTATAGTAGCTATTAAAACTATTAATACTAGTAGCTATAATATAAAGATTAAGTTTTTTTAAACTTTAGTAATTATTAATAAAAGTATAGTTATTTATAATTTAAAAAACTAAAATAAGTAAATTTATTTACTTTAAATTATATTTTATTTATCTAAAAAACTATTTAACTTATATAACTTTAGATCTACTAGTTTTTACTAGAAAACTTTAGATCTAAACTCTAATAAAAAAAAAAATAAAGTTATAGATTATAACTAATTATTTATAAATTATTTTATTATAATAATTATTATATTAAATAAATTATTATAATAATTATTATATTAAAAGATAAAACTACTAGTACTATCTAGTAGTATAATTAATATATATAAAAGATTCTAGATAAGCTAGTTAGTAACTTACTTATATTTATATGCTCAGAAGCAAACTCAGCTTGCTGAGGAGTGGATGAGTTGGTTACAAGTGGCTCAGTGTTTTTCGTCCCAATGTGGTCATATTGCCAAGAAATTTGGTTAAAATGCCAAGACCTAATGTCAGCTCAGACCTACCGTCGGCTCAGACCTACCATCGGCTCAGACCTGCCGCCAGCATCCCGGTAATCGCTTAACAATCTGAACCCGAGAACCTACCAGAATCTGCTAGAAGAACCCGGATCCCAGAACCTGCCGGAAAGCCGTAGAACCTGCCGGAAAGCCCTAGAACCTTCTGGAAGACTCCAGAATCCACCAGCGACAGGTATCGCCGAGCTCATTCCTGGATATTCCTGACGCTTCTACCTGCTTCCAGTTATTTCCTTGGCCTTCCATGTACTGCCCATCGTTTCCTTGGTTTTCCATGTACTTCGTTTCCTTGGTTTTCCATGTACTTCCAGTCGTTTCCTCGGTTTTCCATGTACTTCGTTTGTTTGTTTGCTCGTTTGCTTGTTTGCTTGGATTTGCCACCGAGGGCTTTCTACAAAGAGGCCCTCCCCCCTCCTCTCTCTTGCCTCTCCACGCAAGAACTTGTATTCTACCCAAGTTGTGTATTTAGCTTTCAAATACATCTACCTCTCGGTATCACATAGCTCCGACCGCCTCTGCCTCTGCCTCTGCCTCTGCCTCTGCTGTGAAATCGCCCCGGCGCCTGCTGCCCGCCCCGTACCTGGGTCCTGTACCCTGACCCGACCCGGACCGATTTATTACATAGATATGACAGGTCCGGTCTGATAGCATGAGATGTGGCAGAATGAGTTGAATTTAAGAGATATGGTAGGTCCGGCCCCACGGCCTCAGGTGAAGAAGAATGAACTCAATTTTACAGATATAGCAGGCCCCACCTACCGCCATGAGATGAGGTAGAGTGAGCTGAATTTGACAGGCATGGAAGACCCAACCTAACGACGGCGTGAGAAGGTTGACAGGTATGGCCGGCCCACGAGATGAGGCAGAATAAGCTAAATTTGGCATGTATAGCCGGCCTGACATAATAGCGCGAGATTAGGCACCATGAGCTGAATTTGACAGGTATGGCGGGCCTAACCTACTGGCACGAGATGCTGCAGAATGAGCTAAACTCGACAGGTTTGGCAGGCCCTATTCGACGATGTGAGATGAGGTAGAATGAGCAGAATTTGCAACATATGGTATGCCTGACCCGGCGGTGTGAGATATGGCAACATGAGCTGAATTTGATAGATATGACAGGTCCGACCCGATGGCACGAGATGATGTAGAATGAGCTGAATTTGATTTATATGGCAGCCCGACCTGCCAGCGTGGGATGAGGTGGAATGAGCTGAATTTGACAGGTATGGCAGGTCCGGCCGGACAGCATGAAATGAGGTAAAATGAGCTCAATTTGACAGGTATGGCAGATCTGAGCTGATGGCGTGAGGTGAGGTAGACTGGCTCAATTTCCCACGAATTGCACGCCCGACTTGACGGCATGAGCTGAATTTGGCACATATAGCTGGCCCGACCCGATGGTGCAAGATGAGGTGGAATGAGCTGAATTTGACAGGCATGGCCGGCCCTAGGCATTTCAGTAGCCATTTCGGTAACCATTTCAGCAGCCATTTCGGCAGCAGTTTCAGCAGCCATTTCAGATAGGGTACGATAGTACCAACATTTATATATTTCCACTATTATCTAGTTAAATACACTTACTGTAATTTCATGACCTCCATCCTATGCTATATTGTGCCTAATTGCTCGTAATCCAGCGTATTAGTTTTTAGCTCCAGGTTGTGAAGTCGCTTCATCTCATCCAACAGAGCATCATCTGATCGTGCAAAAAAAACCTTATCTCGAAAGAGTCGAAACCCTCTCAAAAAATTGAGACCATCTAGACTACGGCATCTTGATAATGCCACATATACCGCCGTGAACTTACGATGTTGCCCAAATGAATTGGTTGACTCTAAGTCAACTAAAATATTGTCAAATGTTCTTCCTTGTGCCTTATAATCAGTGATTGCAAACCCGGGGCAACATGGTATTTGAAACCGCCGTACTTTGACCTTCTCTCGTTTATTTAGTTGATCTGGCATGTGTACTGTGAAGGTTTGGGGATACACTGGCACCAAACCCTCCGATAACCCTGAAAGTGGCTTAAATCGAGCATCCTGTACCTGTACAAAAAGACACTTTGGTGGCCTGTCAACGATCCATATATCCTGTCCTTGAAGAATTTCTGGCAGATCAATATTAGACTGATTCAAAGCATAAACACTTGAACACTCATCCAGAACAATGTCCATAGCAATTCCTTCTTTTCCGTTCACAAGTCCCAACATAACATGAACATTTTGATTGATTATTACTGGCATCTAGTGAGCGGCACGAGCCGAGCCAGCTCGAGCTCAAACGAGCTAAGATTATGCTTGTGTTTTTCTTGACAGCTCGCTAAAATGCTTAGCCAGTGCAAGGTTTCATAAACTGTAAATATCTAATATGGTAATAATTAGAGACTTGGAGCTCATTCTGACCTACCAACAACTTCGAAATGCACAATTTAGCTGATAGTAGTGAGAAAGATGAAAATTTAGCTTAGTTTAGTTTAGTTTGTCAATATTATGTATATAATCAATCCAGGCTCGAGCTCATGCCACGCCAGCTCGAGCTCACCCTCCAGCTCGACTCGAGCTAGCTCGTGCCGCTCACTACTGGCATCCCTTTCGTGTAAACAAAGATTCCGGGCCCAGGTACACTGCTGCCAGCATCCCCAATACTGAGCATATACCAAAGGTCTAATGCGAGGTCTCCAGTAGTGCTATAATGTTGCGCCATAAACAAAAATATCTGTTGTCGCTGTACTCTCGCCAGTTCGAAAACTGTACCGATATTTAGATATTGTCGAATCGCATTTGAACGTACAATAACCTTTCGTGCACTGGTTCCGGAAGGGTTTATCCCGATACTGTACGACGTACGTACTAATGACCCGTTCCATTAAAAGCATATAGTCATCATATGTTGAACAGCCCCCTCTTATGCGTCGTAACAGCTGTGAATACTGGTTGACCTGATTCATGTGTATCAGGCCGGTCCATGCCGGTCCAGGCTGGTCCAGGCGGTTTCAGTCCAGTGCAGATCACGGCCTGTCAGGCCAGGCCAGGCCGGCCGACCAACTCGGAACTCAAAACTTCCTGTAGCCGAGAAGCATGAGATGCGACTGGGTTCAATCCGGCGCGAGGCGTAGCCAGCAGTACTTACGACGAGTGGCCGCGATTCCTGTATATAATTTAGAGTTTTATTAGCTTTTTTAAATAGCTATATATACTATTAATTAACTTTTCTCTACTATTATAGTATACTAAGCTATAATAGAAAAACTCTAAAAAACTATTTTAGTAACTTGAAGTAAGTAGAAGAGTTTATATAGACTTTTATTTTTATACTATTATATAAATAAGTTTTTTTGAGTTACTATATGACTTACTATATATATTAATCTTTAACTTATTTTTTTAAGTTATAGTATAACTTAACTTTTAACTTATAAAATAAATTAAAATACTATTTTAAAGAAAATAAGAAAATAAATTATTAGTTAATAATCTTATAAGAATTTTTAACTTGAAAATATTTTAAGATATAAAGTATAGGATTCAACTCTATAAGCATCTTGAAAAAGTATATAACTTGTTATTAATATATGATTAAAAAAATTCAGGGTAAGGGAGATAGTAAAATAATAAAATGTTAGTTCAGGGTAAGATACAGCTTAGAAAATAATTATCTAACTGTTCTTTCATAACAATATTTGAACATCAAAAATATATATATCATCCAACGTACAATCCATATTTAGCCACACACTCAATTCACTCATATTTATAATAGATAAATAAATGAATGAAAATAAGAATATATTCCCATTCTACCATGCCACACATTTCTCTCCCTCTTCTCTCACCTCCCAACAGATGTCCCCAAACCTCAAAAATACACCAGTTAGACATAATCTTGTTACAAGTCCTGAACAATAGTACAAGCCAAAAAGATAGAAGCCCAAACAACACTCCCGATTGCAAATGACACATGACAACTGCATACGCAATGTTAACAGTTCTCGAAGCAGTGAAATACAAAAGAAACAGGATGTTAACAGAACAAAAAGAATGAGACAGCACGCAGACAAAAGCATACAGTCTAGTTAAGTGACACCGAAAACAGTAATAACAATGATAATGTGTAAGCTAAATAGAAAGATATTGTATCAAGAATCGTAAAAAATGAACAGCAACCAGTATCAACTGTCGACCGGAAGGGAGAGAGGAGAGCGGGAAAGCTAAACGTCAAACTCATGACACCACTGACCACCCCCATCCTTTCTTTATCGGTCTCTCCACATCCCGCCCACCCTCCAAAAGGTAATAAAAAATCCAATAGCCCATACCACTTTGTGTTCAACCTCTAAAGCTGCGTAGGATATTAGATGACTTCACGGTCTCGCATCCTCCAGAACCTTGTTCATCCCACGGTAACTGATAGAAATTGATCATTGCTTGCGCTTCAAACACGCGCTTTCACAACCGCCCCCACCTATATATGCACAAATGCGCCAACAAAAACACATACATTAATTCATCAAGTGCTGTCTTCGTCTTTGAATTAGGTACTCAAAGAGGCAGACAGAGAGTACACTCTTATCCCCTTCCAATTTCCTCTTCCTATTCCTCCATTGACACTTCTATGTTATTATCTGCTGGATTCACCATCACGCTTCCTCCGATGCTAGCTGTCCTCACCCTACCGCTCAAAGGCAACTGGTACTTCAATACTCCCCTCACTAT
>WHUZ01000305.1:0-13501 GCA_015179045.1 Kalaharituber pfeilii | reverse complement strand
GCAGAAGTTTGGTGAAAATTCCCTTTGACATCTTGCTCTGTCAGGAAGGTAATCAGCTGTTTGAGAGTGTGACTCAGTGCAGTAATCTCAGTGAGTAAGTCATGAGCATCCTTCGGAGCAGAATTGACCTGGCTCGTATAATTGCTTAGGATCTTCCCAAGCTCAAGCGCTAAGGAGAGGAAGCCAGCAACTCCAGTCGAAATGGAAAAGGGATCCATTTCCGATGCTAAGAATATGCGATCAGATTCGGAAAATGTATCGTGAGGATATACTGATAAAATATGTCAATTTCGTTAGAGACTCGGCGCGGAGGCAAGTGTGGATTTCGAAATGAATGCAGATTCGTAGATGTATAGAGCGGTTCAGACTATAAGCGAGTAAGGGGACCCGAGGAGAGTTGCGGCTCTACACAACAAAGCGGGGTACGCACGATGTGATGAATTCTTGGCGCATATTCCTACCCCGATTGTTGATTTTTTAGGGGTACTTAGACCTAGAGATTTCGGTAGCAAGACCTCCTATAGCGCTGCATTTAGTAGAATATCTGGTCGCCAGTTCTGGAGTTTCGAGTTAGAGTTCAAGTCAGCTTGTAAGGTGAGTCATGTGATATATGTAGCTATAGTTGCGGTCATTGCTTTACGATTCCCACCCTGAAAATACTAACTTTCCATGGTTATGCAGGGGTGCGCATCAAGACCGTCTACGGCGCGACCGGCTCCGTCTCCAATTTCACCTACGCGGATATCACTTTGAAGAACATCACTAAATACGGAATCGTGATTGAGCAAGATTACGAGAATGGTTCACCATGGCCACAGGAAAGCCAACCTCAGGTGTCCCAATTAGCAATGTCACACTCAAGGACGTTAAGGGGACTGTCACTTCTATATAGTTTACACAAGAGAATGTATTCTGAACAGTTTATAGGTATGTATTGATAGGAGATAAGCCGTATTCGACAGAGATTTTATGTAGATATGCTAAGTCGTGGGCGACTTGGGAGGCAGCGTGGGAATGCGTGCAAACTAGCTTCGTAGTGCGAACCACAATATATTCCACGAAATCAGCTATGGTTGGGGACGGCTTTAACCGACACTATGTAACTCTTCAATTTGCTTACTAATACAGGCCTTTTTTTTTTTTTTTTCCCTCGCTCTTCGTTCGCCGGCCCCCTACCGCACGGAATTCCACACCTTTCGCTCTCGCCCTCTTTCTACCATACAGAATACCACACCCCTCGCTCGCCCTATGCTATACGGAGCACTGGGTCCCTTGCTTTTCGCTTCCTCATGCCTTTACCTCACAGAATAGTGCGCATACCGCTCTTCGCTTCCTCACCCTCTACTGTATGGAAATACCGCGCTTCGCTCCATCTTCTACCATAGAGCACCATACATTCTCTCACAAGTATACAGCATATTCAGTGTGATACCTCTCAGTACAGTACCTGCTGCTTTACATTCTGTAAGTACTGCTTCTATCTTTCACTACTATGAGCACTGTATGCGATTTCTTAATGCATACTCTAATGGATATACTTATGAAACTAAACAGTTTCAGGAATATGTATATAGAAATCATCCGATAAAAGCAAGTGGTAATTACATGTACTTTAGACTTTACTCTTTTAAGTAATTTTTCTTGCTTACTAATATATAATTTTACCTAATATGTATTAGTAGTATGTAACTCGGTTAGGGGTCCCCCACCAAAATTTAACCTCTCTTTAACTTAGGATAACTTTTTTTACAAAAATTCATAAAATTAGAAATATGACATAGATTAATTCTTTACTCAATTCTCTTTATATTTATGAGCAGTTTTAAATTTTTTTGATTTTTTGTTGCATCGGTGATCGGTGTTGAAATTTAGGATCAAAATGTGCCGGTTAAAGGTGTCCCCAACCATATGCGGCATAGATGTAGAGTACGGTGCCGCATATGATAGTCCGGACTAGACTTGTGCTTATGTAACATGCCAAGGAGGTCACCTGACCTGTACTCATTCATGGGAAGCAACTATCTCGACTGCTGACTAAGTCTGGTTACGAGACTACAACTATGTTGCCAATGAGTGCTCAGGGCCCTGATCGATGAAAGTAATATTTATCTCGAAACCACTGAAACAGAATATGGAAGCCTTTAGGATGTAATAGTCAAACCCCGCTGCTGCTTGCAGCCAACTCCTTCTTGGTGCCGGGATTTCCTTCCGCTGCCAAGACTTCCGCAGGCGCTAGCCCAACGAAGTAGTATATCATGGACCATTCAATGGGACCTGAGAATACCGTGACGCAGAACGCAGTCACAGTATTCTATCGCGATAACAGGACGCCCCGATAGCGCCCCTCCCCAGCACGCGCACAAAATCCTCCTCCTACACCATCATCGCCCAGTCTCATCATCGCCATTCCCCCACCACTCCCCAATATTCCCCCCATCCCCCATCTCTCCTTCTGCAGCACATTTCTAAACTGTACTGCTGCTCTCAAACCTATTGGCCTTCACTGTAAGTATGCACCCTCTTCCCCGTTCACCCCCTCTCCCCACCCCCACCCCCCTCCCCCCTCCCCACTCATCCAAGCCATACTCACTGCCGTCCTTCGGAGCATAATCCTCCACCATGCCAAACTATCTGTGGCCTCCGCCCTTCATCTCCCCCCAATGCCAGTACAGTTCCCGCCAGTGCTGGTGGCGGATATGCAGTGAGTTGCCTCCTTCCTTTCCCGAGCCCGGAAGCAGAGCGAGGTCTCCGCTTTAGTCTTGTGTGTAGGCAAAAACTGACATGCGTTGAAGCCTGTTCCCCATCCCTCCTCCACTGGGGATGATCCCCATCGGCCCTGCACCCTCGGCATCCCTGGCACAACCGGCACCCCCAGCAGCCCCACCAGCGCAAGTACCAAAACCTCCTGCCCCTGCCCCTCCCCCTCCACCACAGGCACCAGAGAAGAAGGAAAGCATGGTTGTCATTACAACTTTCATCCCAGTCGGCACCCTCTCATCTTCTTCTTCCGAGACTCCAAAGCCGGATGCACCTGCAGCGCAAAAGACGGAATCCATTCAAAAGCAGGAGAAACAACCCCCCCACTCTGCTGTCCACTACCACACCCACCATCACCACTCCACGCCACCTTCCAAAGAATCTGAAAAGAAGAAGCAGGAGGAGGCACCGAAGCCACCAGAACCCAAGCCGGAGCAAAAGAATGCTAATGTAGAAGCCCCTGCACCTCCCACTCCATCACAGGCGGGAGCAAACTTCGGAGCAGGATACTACTATCACTATACACCCAATGGCGCAGTCACTGGGTTCCCATTTCCGGTACCAGCTCCAGTGCAAGTTCAAGCACAGGAGAAGATGGAGAAGGTTCTGAAGGAGATGCAAGAGGCAATCAGGCAGTTGCAGATTGCACAGGCAGCGGTAAAGCCTCCGGCTCCAGCGACTTCGCCTCCCCCACCCCCAGCCGTGATTTCGATGGAAAAAGAAAAACAGAAGGAGGAAAAGGAGAAACCAGCATCCGCCCCCATTCCGCCTCCTGCGCCACGACCACCACCACCACCACCACCACCAGTCTCTCCCGCGCCACCACCAGACCCTCCCGCAGCGCCATCAATCCCTCCCGTACACAGTCCCACTCCACCTCCGGGAAACCTCATATACGACGCATCTACAAATACCCACCATTACCTGCCAGGATTTTTCCACCACCATGAGCATTTTGCGTCTTACCACCAGGCCCCAGGATTCGTGGCACCACCACCACCACCACCGCCGCCTCCCATCGCATACCCTGGATTCTATCCACCGTATCCGGTTGTGCATGCAGCAATTGGTGTGCAGAATGGAATGGGGGTGGGGACGACATTTGTGGAGCCCAAAAAAATGTCAAAGCGTAGCCGACATCGTCAAATGTATCATGAGGTGTCCAGCGGAGGTAGTGCCAGTGGACGGGGTGAGTAAACGCCTTTTTTTTTTTTTTTGGCTTGCTTCTTTCTTGGCTGGCTTGCTTGATCAAATGGAATTCGAAAAGTCTGCGGAGGTTATTTTCTCTTCATAATCAGACATGTGACTTTTAATAGCTGGCTGTTCAGTTATTGTTGGTTTTGCCGCAATTTAATCAACATCAAACAGGGTTCACTGGACTCAGATGGTGCGGTGGAGGTGGAGGAAGAGAGTTGATTCATATTTTTTTGCTGTTGGAGCTCCTTGCATCATATCTGTTAGCGATTTTCACTTTGTATATTGGTTTCTCTTTCTATTTTGTGAAAATCTTTGACACAAGATGGCATACCGTACTATCCATGTCCTTTCATGTAGGAATATTGTAGCTGCGGAATTGATACTAGGGCTTTTTCCCCCCTCTTTAAAAAGGGTTGATATAATTGATCGTGCTTTCTGATATGTCCGCTCTGTCTATATGCTGTGTATCAATTAGTTGCAAGGGATCATAGTGACTTTTGATTTTCAAATTACTGACATAAATCCCCCGCAAGTGGTCGAAGTACGAGATAAAGATAGTCCCGGCAAGAATACGGTCGCCTCCAAACCACCACCTGTATCACCACAAGCGTTATCCCCGGCACACGTCTCACCAGATCCCCCACCCCAGCCACCTCCACCTGCATTCCCATCCCCATCTCCAGTACTAACACATTCACAATATCAAAATTTCGGAAATTTGCAACAGATCGGATTGGGAATAGTCGAAGTTGTTGAACAGAGTAATAAGGTCCCCATAAAGGCTGATCACCAGAAAACTGTAACGTTTTCCATCGATTTACAGCATCCCAAGGCATCTGCTTTCGCTCGAATAGATAAACCAGGGGAGGAACCGGAATCGGAGTGGGAGTCGACATCGGACGAGAGTTTGGTTGAAGTTTTGCGCAATGACTTCCGGGGTTCGTGCATAACGTCATCTTCATCATCATCATCCTCTTCCGCACCGTCATCGTCATCTTCATCGTCATCGTCGTCGTCGTCATCGTCATCGTCATCGTCATCCTCATCCTCATCAAAAGAGTCCATCTCGCAGTCTAGTTCAACAAGTTCCTCAAGCTCGTCAGATTCGGATTCAGATTTGGCCTCCGATTCACAGTCCAGATCCACCTCATGGGACTCCATACCAAAGAACCAGGGTGTGGGGGTTTGGCGTCCAGAGAAAAAGGAGCCAGTGAAGGTAGCTAAGGAAAGGGGTATATTTGAGAAACGTCCCGCGAAAAAGGTCACGTTCACGGATGCCGCAAAAGCGGGGAAAGAGACGTTGCAGAAGGAAATCGAGGGGGTGAGAGCTAAGGAAAAACAGGCCATTCCAGATAATGCGGAGGTATTTGGACTTGTGAGAAATGATTCCATCGGTAGTTCCCATAATGTCTGTGAGAGGGAGGAGCAAGAGGCACGAATCGACATTTGCGAGATTGCGGAGGACAACAAAGAAGTGGAGAGAAGCCTATTAACACACACTTTAGATTCCAACGAAGGAAGGCAATCGGCGGACACAAAAAGCCTCAGCGAGGGTGAGCCTTTTCGAACTGAGACGGGAATTGTAGAGAGCAGCGGTAGCAGAAACGAGGCTTCATCGTCATCCCTAGATCTAGAACCAGTCTCTGAAGAAGTCGTGAATGAACTCCATTACTCCTCTCCACAACAGCAAGCTCCGAATGGAATCATAGTTGACTCTTCCATAATCTATCTTCCCTCTCCTACACAGTACCAGAGAGCATATATTGCCCACTCCCCTGTGCCTATCGACATTCGAGCTGCGGGCTTTGAGCTAACATTCGACCCTTTGCCTTTTGGATTTCGGGATGTGAAGTTTGGATATTCGCCGGATTATACTGCGTGCGGGGTGTCAGAGTGCGGGAACAGCAGGGCTTGTGTTCGGTATTGCCCTCAGCACTGTCAATGTGAGCGCCAACAAGACAGCCATCATCGCCATCATAGTCATCATCACAACCATCATTTCATCTCCCATCCTATGCATTTTGCGCAACCCTCTTCACACCCTCCGCCATCATCCCCACCTCCATATTCTCCCAACATCGACAGTGGCACCGAAGCCGACATAGACATTGACATTTCCCGCTGCGAACATAGGGCAAATATACACAGGCAGCAGAGAAAACAGGGAGAGATGAAGATGGATGAGAATGAAGTGTTGACACCTATCCTCTTCGAAACACAGCAGGAAGAGCAGCGAGGGATGAGGAAGAAGGGACGAAGGAGGAAGATAATGGAAAAATCGAAGCGGAGATCAAAGTCCAAAATCGGAAGTGAGTGTAAGTGCTGTGAGGAAAAGAGGCAGCGAAGGAGAAGAGAAAGAATGGAGAACAAGAGCGCCAGTCACGAAATGTGTCGGAAGAGCAAATCAAAGAAGTATTCCGAGCTCGAAAAGGGCGTATGTACCGCCGCAGGTACTGCATATAGTGAAGCCAGTGGAAGCGTCCCAGTCATCACACAGGCACCAAATTCCTATATTCCCAACAAAGCGGAGAAAACTATCACCACAACCACCTCCCACAGCGGAGGTGGTGGGCTTCTTCGGGACATAGCACTCGGCGCATGTGCGGGTGGTCTTGGTGCTTTAGTCGGCATCATGGTGGATCGGCGGCAGCGCAAGAAGCAAGATACTACCAAATCTACACTGTCAGCGCCCGCAAATGGAGATATGAGCAGATATATTTCGATTCTGGAGACTACGGAGAAGTTGGGTATTGACTCCAGTTTTACCTCTGATGAGAAGCAGGGAAGGCAAGTGTACAGCCCCCGGAGATACCAAAAACTCCACCTCCGATGTCACCGAGGACCGTCTCTGTGGGAGCAGGGGATGTGCGGATGGAGACAGGGATGGCGAAACAGGTTCACAAGGAGTGGAGTGGCGTCTACTGTGATGGTGGAGCGACGATGGAACCGCAGACTGATGGTAGGAAGGATGAATCGGGGAAAGAGGGGAAAGATAAGCGATGCCGCAGGTCAGAGTCGCACTCGAAATCGCACAAGCGTCATGATTGGGAAATGGTTGAGTTGAGGAAGCAAGGAGTGACAATTGCAATGGCCCCGCCTCCATCACCTCGACTTTCTGAAATCCCCAAAGCTACAACTCCCCCGCTACCTGCGCATGCACAGCTATCACATCCAACCACCGCAAAAGCAAACTTCGGATTTTGGGAGGGCTTGTCCACCCCGGCTACGGACACCAAAGCCAGCTCCGCAGCAGGAATCAACAACAATGTTAAAATCCTCGCGTGCCCCGATGACAATGTGTGGACGCTTGTGGAAGACGGTTACAAAGGAAAGGAAGAGACGATCGTCCCTGTGATGAGGGGCGCATTGAGCCCCCAAGACGTTGGCAATACTAGGAGGAAGTCGAGGAAGAGCGGGATGTCGGAAATGGTTCAAATCCCACCGTTGGCACCCTTGGGCACTTCTGTATGGAGTAGAATTATGTCAGCACAGGCTCGAGTTCCCCAAGGTTCTTAATGTTTCACAAGTACCGGTAGCGGGTGAGACGGATATTTCGAAGTCGGCACCTATCCAGAGTGCATCTACCTCCGCGCGTCCACTACCACCTCCACGCAAACGCGCACCTAAACTATCTCACGAAAAATTGAGACAAAGACCTCGGAACTCAAAGGGGTATGTACCGCCGCCGCCATTTTCAATTCCGCGTAGCGGCCCCACGGCGCCACAAACAAGTACACAACAACAACAACGCAACGCAGCTGGGAAAACAGAGACGGACGGAGACCAGGTCAAAATGCGTAACACTAATGCCGAGAGAGGAGAAGGCTCAGTTAAGGTTGGAGGAGGGCAGATAGAGAAGGAAATGGGAGAGATTTGGCCACCGTTGAGGAGGTTGGGGGGATTGAGATATTAGTCGTTGAAGGATTCTGTGAGGGGGCTTACACTTGGATGTAGTGCGGGGATCTTGGCGATCCAGTTATTCTTAGTTATAACAGGGAAGGGGCCGGGGATGTGGTGCGTCGACAGGGTGACGCCGAGTCGCTTATTCGCGGTCTGAGCACCACTAAGTTACCGCATTGCTTCTTGCTCCATCTAGTACAGTAGTACATATCAAGGGACATTACATTGCACGCCTACATACATACGTAGAACCTTTCCTTCAATTTAATTTTGTTTGCGTACTCGGGGGCAAGGGTAAGTCTTCAGAAGCGCAAAAAGTTGCATACAATGTGACGGGGATAGTTGCTAGGATAGAGTTGACATGTTGGTTATGTAATGCTTGTTATTCTACACGCATTTTCTGTAATTTCTTACACGCTTCACAGAGTAACACGCTTTAATTCTTAGTTTCCAACCAACTTACAGAACTCCATTTCCCAGTCACAGCCTCGAATCACCTGCTGAAACCTGCATACAATAGCGAAATGAAGATTTCAGTCATGAAATTCACAATCAAGAAACTACTCAAGTTCAGTGCATCAGAATTATTATTGTACATGATGAAATGCACAAACATGGTGGAAACCCTCAGGAAGAGTGGGCAAAAGAACAGCTCCTGTCATTGGCTAGAAGTGTGCCAGCTCAGCTTTGCTGTTGCGGCTGTTGGGTGGTGGTTATGCAACAATGTATTGACTTGTATGCAGTTGAAATTACGTGTGTCGTATTTTTGTGTGTAAAAAACCCATACAATTGTTCTGAAGACTGTGCGACAAAAGGTCAACCTACTCGCTGGTTCGGAAAGTATTGTGCATAAATTGTGTGCGCTATTCGCCTTTTGGAATAATGCAAACTTGATATGCACCGTTCCGAACCAGCGAGTACTTCAACTTTTGACCCCCGGTCGGGTCGCGTACATTATGCTTGCATAGCGCTTCTGAGTATTTTCCTACCGCCGAGTACTGTACTTATTTATTCGTTGGTATCTCTGAACCTTTTCGGTTGCCGAATTCGGCTGTTCAAGGTTTCATCACGGGTAATCTTGACAGCGACAGCGCCCAAGACAAATAGCCGCTATTAAACAGCAACAATAATCCCAAAAATTAAATACAATTTAGGGAAAAAGAAAAAAAAAAAACTCAACGCAATTTTTGAGAATTGAATAGACGAACCGGGGCATCTCTATTCATTGCATCCCAAAAGATGCTGGAAGTACAATACCTCCTCTCTCCCGGTCTAGAATAAGGAAATCGGGTAAGGTACGTTGATTTTGCTTACCGTTCATTAACATGCATATGCGCGATAAGGTACCATAAATTACGGAGGTGAGAGAGCATATATTAAGGAGAGTTGATAAAGATATATATACATAAAGAGTGGACATTGGTCATCACACGTACATGAATAGATACAAACAAAATTCTCTTGGAATGGTCAACTGAGGATCCTCTGGAGAGCCAGCTTACGACATACCGCTTCGAACAGAGTACCGAATTAATTTGGGGATACTACCGAACCGCCGTTCGCGACCGCTTTTGTTCCGTAATCGTTGAAGCTATCTTATTCGTTGGCATTGGCGGAACTTCCGTGAGATGTTCGCTCCCTCAATTTCTGTGCCTGATCAGAGTGCCCGATTTCATCGAGTAAAGTGGCCATGTCATTGACTATAGCAAGGGTATCTGGGTGGTCTAAACCCAGTACCTTTTGACTTCCATCCAATGCCCGCTGATAGTATTCTAGTGCTTTGTCGTACTGTCCCATAGCCTCGTATAAAGCAGCAATGTTGTTGACTACAGTAAGAGTGGTTGGGTGTTCTGTGCCTAGTCCCTTTTCGCATCCAACCAATGCTCGCTGAAAGTACTCAAGTGCTTTGTCATGCTGTCCCATATCTTGAAATAAAGCGGCAATGTTGTTGACTGTAGTAAGGGTGTCTGGGTGTTCTGTGCCCAGTGCCTTTTCACGTCCAACCAATGCTCGCTGACAGTACTCTAGTGCTTTGTTGTACTGTCCTATATTTTGGAATAAAACGGCAATGTTGTTGACTGTAGTAAGGGTGCCTGGGTGTTCTGTACCCAGTGCCTTTTCACGTCCAACCAATGCTCGCTGATAGTACTCTAGTGCTTTATCATACTGTCCTATGGCATAGAATAAACCAGCAATGTTATCAACTGTAGTAAGGGTGTCTGGGTGTTCTGTGCCTAGTCCCTTTTCGCATCCAACCAATGCTCGCTGAAAGTACTCAAGTGCTTTGTTATGCTGTCCCATATGTTGAAATAAAGCGGCAATGTTGTTGACTGTAGTAAGGGTGTCTGGGTGTTCTGTGCCCAGTGCCTTTTCACGTCCAACCAATGCTCGCTGAAAGTACTCTAGTGCTTTGTCATACTGTCCTAGAGTACAGAATAAACCGGCAATATTATTGACTGTAGTAAGAGTGGTTGGGTGTTCTGTGCCCAGTGCCTTTTCGCGTCCAACCAATGCTCGCGGAAAGTACTCAAGTGCTTTGTCATGCTGTCCCATATCTTGAAATAAAGCGGCAATGTTGTTGACTGTAGTAAGGGTGTCTGGGTGTTCTGTGCCCAGTGCCTTTTCACGTCCAACCAATGCTCGCTGATAGTACTCTAGTGCTTTATCATACTGTCCCATATCTTGGAATAAACCAGCAATGTTGTTGACTATAGTAAGGGTGTTTGGGTGTTCTGTACCCAGTGCCTTTTCGCATCCAACCAATGCTCGCTGATAGTACTCTAGTACTTCGTTGTACTGTCCTATATCTTGGAATAAAAAGGCAATGTTGTTGACTATAGTAAGGGTGTCTGGGTGTTCTGTACCTAGTGCGTTTTCGCATCCAACCAATGCTCGCTGACAGTACTCTAGTGCTTTATCATACTGTCCTATAGCACGGAATACATTGGCAATGTTATTGACTACAGTAAGAGTGTCTGGGTGTTCTGTGCCCAATGCCTTTTCCCTCGCAACTAATGCTCGCTGGTAGTACTCGAGTGCTTTGTCATACTGTCACATAGCATCGAATAAAAGAGCAAGATTGTTGACTGTAGCCAGGGTGTCTGAGTGTTCTGTACCCAGTGTCTTTTCTTCTCTAGCTAGTACAAGCTTATACATTTCTTCGGCCTTTCCATAATAACCATGCCTTTCATAAACTGCACCCAGATTGTCCACTGCCATTAGTACCTCCTGGTTTCCAATTGGCAGAGTGTTTGCATGCTTTTCTAGAGCGATAATATGTGGCAAAATCCGCCGCTCAAAAATCCAGTCTGCCACTTCACGCTTGTTGTCAGGAACAGCAATTGCAGATGTAACAACAAGCAATGCCTCAGTGGCTTTGTTATTGTATCTTTCGGGTTCGGCGTTTAGTTTCCATTGAGCCCACTTATGAACTATGGGGTGGATACTGAAGCTATCATCTCTATCTTTCCGCTTCACCATTGAGTATGAAAATAGTACCCGAATTGAGTTTTTCAAGCTTGCATCTGTAGTAAGGTGAGAGCACGTATCATTAGCTATAGTGCTTTACTAGAAGATAGTTGTACATACCATTCATTGGCAATTTCATTCCTCGCTGCAGCAACTCCTCACAAATGTCATTATTGTCAAGAAACCCACATAATAACAACAATTCTGCAGCATTCGCATTTTGTTCCTGGATTGCATTGAATGACAGATCCCAGGCAGCAAAGACAGCTCTGTCATGGGTTCCAAGTTTCCATTCCGTGCTCAAGAGGTAAGTAACCTTATTCTCATACTCACTGAGATAGTGACTAAAAGAAGAGTCTAAAGCATAGATACATGCTCCAGCCTGGTCTATCGCAAGTGGCAAGTATCCAAGTTTCTGGACAATTGTTGCAGCAGCCTCTTTCTCATGCTCACAATCTATATACTTCACGTTAATATGGAATTCGAATCACGCTATAGTCAGGTTCACTTACCGCCCTCAGTCACTTTCTCAAAATCCCGCTTTGCGCTCTTCAAGAGTAACTCTTCTGCCTCAATCTTCGTCATTTGGTCCACCTCTATCCATCCTCGCCCATGAACACTCTCACGTCTTCTGCTTGTAATAATCACTGTCCCATACGATGATGATGGAATATAGTTGTTAATATCAAAAGATCTTAGATCGTCAAGGTTGTCGAATACAAGGAGCCATTTGGTGTTGTCTTTTGCAGCGAACCATTCCTTTACAGCATCAACAACATATTGCTCTTCACTTGGGTCCTGTACGGTAAACAATCCCACTGAATTGAGTTTGCCGGCCATGCCCAGTAGTCGGCCAATATGCATGTAGTCAGGCTCGTCACAGAGTTTGGCATGATGTTTGATAAGTTGCTGCATAATGTAAGTGAAACCAAGTTTCGTAGTCTGTTCACTAGCTGCATTGACCCAGAATACTGCTGAGTAATCTCCATGATGGCGGTGAGCATATTCCAATGCAAGCTGGGTCTTCCCCACACCACCCATTCCATAAAGTACTACCTGGATGGCATTCCCTGTGGCCGCGCCCTTTATTTTTTGCTTTAACTGTTCGAGAAGATGTTCCCTTCCAACGAAATCAGAATTCCGTCGAAAATTAGGAAGGCTGAAGGGAATGTCGAAGGATAAGTGTAATAATTTCCTCTCGGACAACCTAGGAATGGTGGCATTAGGAGGTAATACATTGAAGAGACCATCAATATATTTTGTTAGCTGGCCTACTAGCTCATGACACTTTGCTTTGTCCGAACTTGCCCAACACAGCTTGCGGTATGCAGATACAGATTGCTGCACATTTTGTACAGCCCTTGCGAGGCAGGCAATTTCTTCCTCAAGCGCTGGAAGGAGTTGTGTATTGGAGAGGATCTTTGGATTTTCTAACAGGCGAAGATCACTAGGACTGATACTAGGAATTGAAGGCTGTGGGCTAGGAGTTGTTGCTCGACCAGGTTTGGCCTTCCCTGGCTTGGAGATTTGGACCGGAACTTTGACAATAGACGCCCAACTCCAAGACTGTCGCGTTTTGCACTCTTGTCATCCTTCTGTGGTTCGCTTTGGTATCTTGCTTGCAATGCAGCAAGCTTTGCAAACACAGCAATTATCCTCGCTAGACCAGCTACTGCATATCTATACCGTTCATCGTCAGGCTCAATGCGTTGGTGTTGCTGGCTGGTGCCATCGAGCCCCCAGGCATGCTCCCAATGCTTCAGCCGAAGTCCTTGCTCCCGGAGATCGTGCAACACCGAGTCTTGTGCATAGCCGATTTCCTTCATGTCGGAAAATATGTTTGTACACTCGCGACTGAGTTTAACCAATTGTCCAGCGAGTCCGATGATTCCGATGGCAAAGCCTGCTGCTTCCGCCATGGTTGTGATGGAGACAAAGGAGTCTAATTCTAAATTAGTTATTGTGATCAGTCTCATCTAGTACATGAGTGAAAAAATATCAACCGACGAATATTGAGCTTTTACTACTTACTATCGCGTGTCAAATGTAATTTAGGACAACACTATTTCAGTCTCAACGAGCTTAAGAACTGTTCGGAAGCGAGATATATCTGAAGATTGGAAAATAGGTTTTGTACGGTATAAATTCCGTTTTAAAGGTACCAGAAAAGAAGAGGGTA
>WHUZ01000304.1:0-13616 GCA_015179045.1 Kalaharituber pfeilii | reverse complement strand
AAAAAAAAAAAAAACTGTATAGGCGTGAAGTACAAAAAAAAAAATCAGGAACAGTGCAGACAGCATGACAGGAGCGAGCAGATATGAATCCAGGTGCAATGATAGAACAGAGTAGCTGAGTCGATTCACGCTTACCAATGCTTCATATTTGAAGAGGTTTTAAAGAAGGTATAGATCAAAGCATTATACTTTGGGTGAACATAAAAAGAAGACTCACCTCACATCACTAATCTTGTATAGCATCCTCATTGACCTTTACTGCAAGCTTCTCCCTCAAAAACCTCAAGATCAGCTGTAAAAAATCAACCTTCGGTATGGAGCCAGCAAAATATTTAACTTCCAAATTTGGAATCTATCCGTCACCAGGTCCAAAAATTTTAGTCAGCAACCGTGATGAGCAGTACAAATCGTATGTTATTGACAATATTTTCGAAAGCTCAAGTTATGAAAATATCAGAGCATACAGGCCATTAATATCATAGGGCTTACAGATCACGAGCTCAATGATATTTTATATCTCTACTATATACGAGAAGACCTACCAGAACAACATGACTCAGCGAGCCAAGAGAAGGTTGCTGAGGCTTTTGTACTATTAGAACCCCAGTTCTCTTGAACAATACAATACTAACCATGTCGCGGAAAGTATTTGACCTAGATAATGAGTTCATTTTGCATGCTCTGTTGGGAGGATGTCGTCAACAGCCTTATCTATTTGTTAAGTGCTGTGACAATCGGCTGTATAATGTACTATGGTCAAAAAGGTTAGCCCACAGCTAATTGCCCTTCCATCTCCACACTTTAGTATATGAGGCTAACTGATTCTCTGTCATAGACTAAACATGCGGAAGGATGACGATCAGTGTACCTGCCTATGCATTTATGGATGGAGAGTATATAGCGCTAGGGACTTGGAGGATAAGTGGAGTGATAGATATGATGACACAGATCTCGACTTTGATGGGAAAGGGCAGGAGACAAACTGCCTTAAGCTTTGTTATACCTGCAGCTAGTAGGTAAGGCATTGTGGTAACTAGGAAAATGTATAGTAGCCTCCTTTAGTACAACCAGTCTTGTGACTTCCTTTGCTTATATTTTTCGGTACGCCTTACAGTTGCAGCCCTAATATTTTTATCTTCCATTTTTTGTCTTCTATTTTTTGGTCTTTCATCTTTTGTCTTCCCTGAGTTGTATTTTTCCTCTATCATAACTTACTATCAAGACCGCACTTGCTACTATCACGGATAGTTGAATTTTTTTTTTTTTTTTTTTTTTTTATTATATATATCATTGCTTGCGTGCTGTCTATAAGGTTATGGTGAGGTGTTGTAGGAAAAGATAGGAAAAAAAAGAAAAGGAAATTAAGGATTAAATTCTCTATGCGCCTATACCTGTCCAACAGTTCTACCAGTGTATCCCTGTCTCCATCTCTGGAGGGAGAACAGTTTGATAGGACAGACAATTCAACAAGATAGCTAAAACTAAGCTGGCTTAAATCTGTTCAGAATTTGCCCTTGAAGTATTAGCCCATACCCCTGCTGCCACCCCTGGTGTTCTGGTATTTATGATAGTACTAGACAGAAAAACAAGTATTTGGACAGGGATAAATGCATATTCATGCATCATACAGTATATGGTAGAAACTAGCATATTTTCGTATACTTGGCTGGTGATAGCTATACAAGACAGGCCACATTTCGTGATGGGGTGTCCAAATTTATTATGTAAGAAAGTATTTGTACAGTAGTCTGATTGCATCAACCCTCCGACCATAGGGAGGGTTGGTACAACCAGACTATTTAGACAGCTGACGTGATGAAATTTGAACAGCTGACATATTAAATTTGGGCTTTTACACCTATTCTTTACCGCCAAGCATACAAAAATATGCTAGTTTCTGTAACGAACCAACTTCCAGCATGGCCGAAATACTCCTCCCACACGTGACACGTGAGACCTAAGGCCCCGAGACCTTGCCACAGCTCGAACTTCTGCTGAGCCACCGCATAGTGACAGTACCTGAAAGCTCCGACGCTTGCCACCCGCTCTGAGTCCTTACGCACAGCAGCCGCTTGCATCCCGGTCGCTGCCCATATGTTCCTACATATTCTCTTGCATCCATGATTTATCTAGAATGTTCTCCTGTATTAGTTCAAAGTTTCTCCCATGCCAGTTTGATTCTCCTGTATCTAGAATGTTCTTCTGCCAAGTTTTTGTGCTCATTTGATTCTCTAGAATGTTCTTCTCCTAAGTTCCTGAGCTTTCCATAAAGGAGGCTTATCTCTACCTCCCTCTCTACTCCTCACGTAACAACTTATATCCACCCTTAGGCTGTATGTAACTCTACATATATCTCTCTCTACATGATATAGCACTGACTGTCTCTACCTGCCATGAACCTCGCTGCCTCCCTGGCACCCGCTGCCTACCCTGTTTCTCGACTCTGACCCTGACCCATTCATTATAGTTTCCGCCAAATATGTACTTGCATAGTGCCACTATACGATTCAGGCAGGAATCCTTTATTCTGATATTTCTTTGTTATTAGCTTGTTATATATTAATGTCAGTATAACAATAAATTAGTAATGGTTCTATAATTTCCAATTCATCAATATCAAGTGCAACTACTAAAAGATATGTCTGTATAACAAAGAACAAGTATAAGGATAAAAGAAAGGGCATACTTATAGGAAGAGGCTCAGATAACTGGTATATCAACCAATTCAAACTCAGCAGTACGGCAGCAAAGAAGGGCAGATCAGCACGGGCCTCCGCGTATGGAGCACCATTCGAGACAAGCATAGAATGTGAAAGTCCCGCCTAATTAGTACAATCAAGAAGGGTGGGAATATCGTGGAAAGTCATTCCAGAAAACTCAAGGTGCCTGTTGGAACGAGATGGGCACAACTTTCTACCTTGCAAGCTGAGCGACTATTATAGCTTATCAAGGATGAGATTGATGTATAGGTCCAGATTGAATGGAATGAGCTGTTGGAGCAATGGAAAGTAGAAAGTGATGAGTTGAAGAGAAGATGTTTGAAAATAAGTCTATACTTAATTTCTAGGTATCACACAGCGGGGAGCAAGTTTTGTCTAATTCAGACGATACCAAGGGTCAGCAGTTTACTGTTATTGCATGCTTAGATCCAGCCAAGAAACAACAGCCACCACCTTCTCTTATGCGATAAATTCTGATTGGCATAGTTATATGTGCCCACTCAGAGCCCTTGGAAAATGGTCTTATTCCTTCAGACTCAGAGGACGGTGACTGAGAACAAGACGAATCATGGAGTGAAAGCAGTTATGAACCTGATAAGGAGCTTGAGCTACAACTGGAGGAGAACGAGGTCCAAAGTGAGGAATTAGTATATTCTAATCATATTCTGATTATCCTGAATTTCTAACTGGCTTACTTAATTACTTGGAAACAGAGTGATGCCATAGCTAGCTCCGAGGATATAACTACAGATGAGAGTGTGGATGAAGAGAGCAATGGTAGCGACAGCAATGGCAGAGCTGGTGGAGGCTCTAATAGTGCAGAGGAGATGAGGGAGGACGGGAAAGATATTAATAGTAATGAGAATGAAGCTTTTATCCCTATAAATAATAATTTCAAGAAAGTCCTAGAAATCTTAGAAGCGCAACATATGACTCGACCTAAGAGAGGAGAGTGAATAAGGTAACTATGTGAAGTTTGATTGCTTACTTTTCAGAAAGGTTAACTTGATTCAAACTATAGTTTGCATCCCCAATATCAGTACCCATGCCTCTCGTTGTCACGCCTTAGGCCGTAGCATGAAATGTATAGCACCTATACCAAGAAACTATAGACCTACAGCTGTTCCATGGTTTGTTGGCATGATGAGACTCAATGCTCAATGAGAACATACTTTTATAGTATAATAGTAGTGCACTTTGGAAGCACACTGGCACCGCATTTTTGAAGTGCAATGGCAGCACAGCTTTGCAGTGCAATAGCAGCATACATTTGATATATAGTTGGTGTGACCCGATGGTACAAGATGAAGTGGAATAAGCTGAATTTGATAGGCTTTTCTTTTTTTTTTATCACATAACCCCGCTTATAGCACTTGGCCATGGCAGGGTCCCTGCTTATAGCCCGAAGACAGGCTAAACTAACTCTTTACATTCATGGCCCCCACACACCATCGCTCCCGCTCTCCTAGCTTCTAGAACTCAACTCTGCGCTCTCCTACCTTCTAGAACTTAACTCCAGTGAAGAAATCCTCCCAAACGTCATACTCCTCCCCATTCTCTACCTTTCTTTTCCACACCTTTCCCATGTCGTTCCACCTCTCAAAACCTTCTGGGCGGTTCTCCTGACTTCTGCATTGGAAAGCGAGATGTGCTCCCATTTGCACCTCCCCACACCTGCACCTATTCGATTCCGCCACTCCTAGCTTCTTCAACCACCTAGCATACTTTCCTCTCTCCAGGTGCAAGGCAGTGAAATTGGATACTACTACCCTACTCCACTCCATGACCTTTTCTCCTCCAAAGCTCCCCACTTCTCTCTTCTCCTTCCTCCACACCTTCACCCTCTAGTGCACCCCACTTCCAGTGGCCACCTCCTTCCCCTATATCACTGTCCCCTTCTTTGTCCACTCATCTGCCTTTTTATTTCCTGCAATTCCGATGTGAGCCTGGACCCACATCAGCTTCGTATCTCCTCCCTTCTTCTTTCTCCTCACTACTGCATCTACTACCCTTCTCACATCCTCGGTCTTTCCCTTTCCCTCCTTGCCTAGCTTCTGAATCGTCATGACAGCTGCTTCTAAGTCTAAGCAAACCAGGACTGATACATCCTCCGGTACACCCTCTAGTACCCTTCTCACCCCCCTCACTTCCCCATCAAAAACCATCACCGTTCTCCCTACTACCTCTGCCACCACTGCTGATCTCCCCCACACTCCTGCTTCTACCTTGCTATCCTCGATGTTACTACCATTCGAGAAAAGGACCGCCCTCCCTCTTCCAGCTTCCTCAACCGAGGTCTCTCACTTCTCCCTTCCTCCCTTCTTTCTTCCCAGCCTTACTGCGGTCTCCACCTCTACCTTCTTACATCCTCCTCCCTACAAGATCTCCCCCTCCTCCATGAACCTCGCTCACTGACCTTGCCAGCGGTCCAGCACTACTTTATCCCTATCAATTTGGCCACCACCCACTGCACCCCCAGTCTCTCCAGTTTCTTACCTCCTCTTCTCTCTCCTCACTCCCATCTCAAAGTCACCTGTGTAAAGCTCCGCCAGCTCTGGTGGCGTCTCCACCTCCCGGACGATCGCTCTCGCTTGCACACCATCTAGGACTGTCTCTATGTCTTCTACTCCGTAAACTACATTCACATCTTCTACCCTGGCACCTCTTCCCCCTCCAGCTGCTCTCTTTAAAACTTGCAGCTGTAATTGTTCCATCTACTTCTTCTACTTCTTCTGGCCTCTCCACCTAATCTCACTCCCCCACATCGCCACCGCCCTCACCATTCCTGTGTATGTCTGCTGCCAGCTCCATAGTGACATCCCCCAGTCCCAGTTTCCCAGTTCTAAGAGTGCTCCTGCCAGCCTTCTTGCCCGACTCAGCCTATTTCGCCAATACACACTGAAGGTCAGCCTCTCATCGAAAATGACTCCCAGCCACTTCAGCATCTCCCCTTCCTTCTTCTACCTCTTCCCCACTCCGAAAGTTATCATCTCCCACTTTGACTTTTGTAGTGGGATCTGATCTTCCTCTGCTACCTCCACCATTACAACCTTCACTTTCTCTCTGAGCTGTCCCATATCCCAGTACCCGTGCCAGTTCAGGATCGTTACTGCCAAGTTGTCGACATACGATGGCACTTCTACCTCTGCCTCCATCACTACCCCCTCAGCCTTCTTTCCATCTTCTCAATGGTGGGAGCCATGAAGATGAGGAACATCAGCAAAAATAATTGTTCGGCTGGGTGGAACCGCCCCGCCCTGGGCGCGGCAATCGCCCTGAGCGCCGTCAGTACCTCGGGCGTATTTAGAAACTTAACCTTCCACTTCAGAGCGCCCGGCGTAATTAACAAATTGCATCGTGCTACAGAGCGCTGGGCATATTTAAGAAGTTGCATTGTGCCCCTCCACACATGATACGCCCACTCACTACGCCCTACTGCCCCTGGTGCAACCAAATTTACTGCCTACCAATGCACCTAGAGTACACTTAATAATACCTTTCAATATCACGGCATGCTTACTCTCAACGTTGGCATAGGGACCTATACAAATGTAAGGCCGTCTACTGTAGATAGGCTGGCTACCAAAGTAATTATGACAGTGCTAGTTACTGTAAATGCCACGCTCATTTTGAGAACTGATTATGTATTTGTAGCTATCGTGATCTATATACAGGTGCTCTTTCATCATCTCAGCATGCTGTGCCATTATCTATCATCCCACTACTCTAGCCTCCGTATGTAATATAGCCCGTTTTGCCACACCTCGCTGTAACCTCCTGCCGTACCTGTCAAATTCTGCTTGGTGTAGTGTATCTCGATACCTCTTAACAGAGTACATTCTGCAGTATATCGCGCGTTGTTGAGAGGGCCTGCCATAACTGTTAATAGTACTCCTTCTGCAGCATATCGCGCCGTCGAGAGGGACCTCCTATACCTGTCAATTGAGCTCATATTGCCGTATCGCGTGCCGTCGAAAGGGCCTGCCATACCTGTTAACAGAGCTCATTCTGCAGCATATCGCGCGCCACGAGTGGGACCTTCCGTACCTGTCAATAGGGCTCATTCTGTAGCATATCGCGCCCGCGAGAGGGGCCTGCCATACCTATTAAAAGACCTTGTTCTGCAGCATATCGCGCCGTCGAGAGGGACCTGCCATACCTGTTGATTGAGCTCATGTTGCCATATCACGCGCTGTCGAGAGGGCCTACCATACCTGTTAACAAAGTTCATTCTGTAGCATATCGAGCGCCGTCGAGAGGGCCTGCCATATCTGTTAATAGAGCTCATTGTATAGCATATCGAGCGCCGTCGAGAGGGCCTGCCATACCTGTTAAGCTGAGCTCATGTTACCATATCGCGTGCCGGTGAGAGGAGCTGCCATACCTGTTAACAGTGCTCATTCTGCAGCATATCGCGCCGCCAAGAGGGCCTGCCATACCTGTTAAAAGACCTTGTCCTGCAGCATATCGCGCCGTCGAGAGGGACCTGCCATACCTGTTAATTGAGCTCATGTTGCCATATCGCGCACCATCGAGAGGGCCTGCCATACCTGTTAACAGTGCTCATTCTGCAGCAGATCGCGCCGCCGAGAGGGCCTGCCAATCCTGTTACATTGAGCTGTAAACAATACGTTCTCAGCGCGTCAGCAGCTGAATTCGATGAGGGGTAATTGCGGCACTGTCAACTGACGTGTACTACCCTGCCATGGCTTAGGGCTGCAAGCGGGGTAGCGTGATAGAAAAAAAAAAAAAAACGGTATGCACTGATCAACGTCCATACCTAGTCTCATGCTCCTAGCGTCGTAACGTGAAAAAAATAATAATACGTAAATCACGTGCGCGCTGTAGTGGCTGGGTACGAGACTAGCCCATACCATAGTTCTCATACTACTTTTTTTTTTCATTTCATTTCTCGCAAGCCCTCTCATAGGCTATGGCGGGTCTCATACTACTGTGGGTCCAGCAGTCTTAATCGGCAGCCCGGAAATGTACTAAACCACAGCCCATCAAGCCCATATCGTACCATATGGTCCGCCAGCCGACCCATACAAACACCTACAAATGGCTGTAGTGGCCGACCCAATAAATAGGCAATGAGTGGTCCAATGGCAGCCTAAGGACTAGTCTGACAAGTGGCCGTGGCCCACCGAGTGGCCGTGGCCTGAGCGCGCGTATGAGATACCTGAAGATATTAGGCATATCAGGCGTATTCAATATATTGAGCACGCGTATGAGATACCTGAAGGTATTGGGCATATCAGGCGTATCAAGCTATTGAGCGTGCGTATGAGATACTGGGTATCCCCAGCATGTTGAGTACACACATCAGCATGCATGAGATATTCGGCATACTACACAGTTGTCAGTATCCTGATTTACTTGTTATACTCAAGAGTCAATATACTAGTGAGAAGTGCGTGCTCAACATACTCAACATATCCAATATGCCCAATGTGCCCAATTTGCCCAATCTCTCATAGACGCACGCAATATCTGATATATGCACTTAATATACCCATATGTTCAATACGCCCAATATCTCATACGTGCGCTCAATATACCTAATAGGCCTGCCTGATATGCCTGACATCTTCAGGGCAGTCAATTTTCTAAATCTAGCAAGATCACAGCATACCAAAAATGCCCTCTTAGGATATTGCTCAATCGAGACGAAGCCTACGCCATCGCAAAGGGGCTTCTCATTCGGTGGCTCACGGGGCCACTCATCAGACCACCGGTCGGCCACTACAGCCGCTAATTGCTGTTCACATGGGTCGGCAGGCAGACCCCAGTAGTATGTGGATTAGTATATTTTGGGTTGCCCGTTTACACTGCCGTAGTATAATATGTGTGTGATGGGCTGTGAACTAGTATATTTCCGGGTTGCCAGTTGAAACGGCGCACAATGAACTACCGTATTAACTCACTTAAGAGATAAAACACAAACGCGTGCTAGTGTGGTCTTGGCAGAACTTCGGGCGCTATTGATCGCACTAGTGCTCGCTTTGGTACAATATTGGTATTTCTTTTTTCTTTTTTCTTTTTTTGGGAGTTACGTCACTATCAGTCTCCATGCTGTTGAGGCTAGCATCACGGTAATTCAGCGTACCCGTGCCTAATACACGCGCAGTGGTGCTAAGAGGCTTGCCAAGACCACCAAAGCGCGCGTTTGTATTTTACCTCTTAAGTGAGTTAATACGGTAAATCTGATAGGTATGACTCTTTCCACTTGACGGCGCCTTTTTTTTTTTTTTTTTTAAATGTGGCCCCGCATGCGCCTAGCTGGGCCTCTGGGTCTAAACGCTCAAAGCCGGAGGCAGGCTTGTCTAACTACAGTATCCCTCTGCCACCTTCTCTATATGCGAAAAACTGCCCTAGGGCACTCTCCGAGCACACCCCGCCCCACTAATTAAAATAACTACGCTGTGCCTCCGCCGCCACCCTCGAACAAAGAAAAATTCATCCCCTCCTCCTTTAGAATTTCAGCGATCCAAAAAACTCCTCAGTACTCGAGTACATCTACCTCTTCCTTTTCCTTCCACTCTTTCTCATCCGTATCTTCCCACTTTTCCCATCCTACCGGGTATTCCACCTCCTCACACCTGAAGGCCAGGTGGTCTGCTATTTGCTTCTGTCCACACCCGCATACACTCTCCTCTACTGCACTTGATGGCGCGAGATGTGCAACATGAGCTGAATTTGACAGGCATGGCAGGCCCCCCACGACGGCGCGATCTGCTGCAGAATGAGCACTGTTAACAGGTATGGCAGCCCTCTCGCCGGCGCGCGATATGGCAACATGAGCTCAACTTAACAGGTATGGCAGGCCCTCTCGACGGCGCTCGATATGCTACAGAATGAGGTCTGTTAACAGGTATGGCGGCCTCTCTCGGCCCTCGACATGCCACACAATGGGCTCAATTAACAGGTATGGCAGCCCCTCTCGCCGGCGCGCGAAATAGTAACATGAGCTCAACTTAACAGGTATGGCAGGCCCTCTCGACGGCGCTCGATATGCTACGGAATGAGCTCTGTTAACAGATATGGCAGCCTCTCTCGGCGCTCGACATGCCACATCATGGGCTCAATTAACAGGTATGGCAGCCCCTCTCGCCGGCGCGCGATATAGCACCATGAGCTCAATTTAACAGGTATGACAGGCCCTCTCGACGGTGCTCGATATGCTACACAATGAGCTCTGCTAATGGGTATGGCAGGCCCTCTTGACGGTGCTCGATATGCTACACAATGAGCTCTGCTAACGGGTATGGCAGGCCCTCTTGACGGTGCTCGATATGCTACACAATGAGCTCTGCTAACGGGTATGGCAGGCTCTCTCGTTTTTTTTTTTTTTTTTTTATTTCATTACGCGCGTGCCGCCTGACAGGCTATGACGAGGGGCCCTCTCGATGGCGCGTGATCAGTCAGAATGAGCTGAATTTAACAGCTATGGCAGGCCCCTCCTGACAGTGCCATATCCTGTGGTATGGGTTCTATTGACAAGTATGGCAGGCCCCTTTCAATGGCGCGATATACTGCAGAATATGCTGAATTTGACAGGTATGGCAGACCTCGGCGGCGCGATTTCAACAGCAAGCCTACGGTGAGCAGCAGCTTCAGGCCAATTCGATGATGATGTGGGTGTAGTGGGCATGGGAATTTGTACATAGTTTTAGTCGTCATTCAATAAATTGATAAATTGCTGCATAATTGTATATTGGAATATATGAGCAAGTGTGGAATACAATAAGCGCAAGTATGCAAGCACTATATTCTACTACAGGCGATGGTTACAATATCCAACCCGTCATGGGTGGAGTATCTTATTTCAGCAGGGTTGAGCACATATATGGTCAATGTGCTGACGCCTGAGATGTTGAAGTTAACTGTGATTACGCCCACACTACTGGCAAATAGAGATTTCGCGCTCACAATGTTAGTGTTAATAGTCATGCGTCCGTACTGCTTGCAAATAGACAGCGTGCGCTCACAATGTGAGTGTTAATGGTCATGCGTCCATACTGCTAGCAAATAGACAGCGTGCGCTCACAATGTGAGTGTGAAGGCGATGCGTTCATGCTGCCAGCAATAGAGGTCGTGCGCCCACAACGTATGTATTAAAAGAGCTACGCCGAGGGCATAAGTTTACGTCAGGAGCGCCCTATGCGCCCAGTGCACCGGTGTACCCAGGCGGAAAAAATTATTTTTGCTGATGAAGATGACCGGTAACAGTAGTGATCCTTGCGGAACCCTCACATTTGACCTGCCTCTCCCTTTCTCCTCACCGTCCCACTACACTCCGAACTCCCTGCCTCCCATAAACTCCTCCAGCCACTTCCGCTTTTTTCTCACACCCTCGCTCCCCTTCTCCTTAATCCTTCACAGGACCACCTCCTCACTGATGATATTAAAGCCTCCTTTAACATCCGCCATCACCCATGCTGCTCTCCCCCCCTGTGCAGGCACCTCTACACTTTTGTTACTGCCCTTACCATCACCTGGATCGTATTCCTCCCCTTGTATACTCCTAGCTTGAGCCTGTAGAACAATCGGTCTTCTTTGTGCAGCCTGCTGGCCATAACTTTTTCCCCGATCTTCCCAATACAATTAATCAAGTTTATTGGCCTACACGCTTTCGCTGTCTTGATGTCCTTACGCAGCTTTGGTATCATGATGACCTTCACCTCTCTCCACTCCAACGGGGTCCTATTCCAGATCCAGTTTTCAGTGATCTCCCTCACTAACTCATTGCCGATGGGAGTCTTCAGGGCAGCTTTGATCAATCGGTATCTGATTCTGTTAGGTTCTGCCTTTCGATGGCACGAGAATGACAAAATGAGTTCAATTTCACAGGTATGATAGGCATTCCTCTATGGCACAAGAGGTGGCAATGTGAGCTCAGTGTATAAGTATGGCTGGTTGCTTCCAACGTCATGAGATGTATGAACATAAACTCAATCTGACAGGTATTGCAGGGTCCTTCGACGATACGAGAATGGCAGAATGAGTTCAGTTGCACAGGTATGGCAGGTCTTCCTCTATGGTACAAGATGTGGCACAAAAGGCTCAATCTACAAGAATAAGGTAGAGCGGATTCAATATGGAGGAGTAGTGAAAGAGCACCTGTATATAAGTACCTAGTGTGAGTTGAGTCGGTATCGAGTTTTGTAGCATGTCACTTACACCGACTTACTGCTGAGTAGGAGTTGTATATTACCATACCAACTCAGTCATGCTGTATATACAACTCATACAGACTCACTCGGCAGCCAAGTTGGGTACATTTTATGGCGTGGCAAACCGATCTGCCATACATACAACTTATACCAGCTCACTTAATAGCCGAGTTGAGTACATTTTACAGTGTGAAAAATAGACTCGAAAACCGACTCACTCAGAAAAACCAACTCACAACTCACACCGAGTGTGAACGCTAGTTGAAGTTAATTGTAATTATGCTTATCCTACTAGCAAATAGAAATTTCACACTCACAATATTAGTGTTAATAGTCATATGCCCGTACTGCTTGCAAATAGATAGCGTGTGCTCACAATATGAGTGTTAATAGTCATGCACTCATACTGCTAGCAAATAGACAGCATGCGCTCACAATGTGAGTATACAGGGTAATGCATTTATGTTGCCAGCAATAGAGGTCATGTGCCTACAATGTATGTATTAAAAGAGCTACACCGAGGGCATAAGTTTACGTCAAGAGTGTCCTATACGCCCAGTACACCTGGTGCACTCAGGCGGAAAAAATTATTTTTACTAATGTGGTTGCTGTTCTATTCTTTCATTTAACATACACATGATCTATACTCTATTACTATGTGTCTGAATCATGCAATAACGCTATAGTACCAACTTTATACCATAGCGCTTAGTTTAGCCTATCTCCGAGAAATGAGGACTTGTCTAGGGACCCTACCATGGCCAAGTGCTACAAGCAGGATTATGTAATTAAAAAAAAAAAAAAAAAAAAAAAAAAAACAGTGCTTAGTTGGAAGCCATACATTCTGTTACTTCCGTACCTGCCTGATATGTTCCACCTGCTTATCTAGTCATAGTTCTGCAGTCATGTCATGCAATGCTTATTATGAATATAATCTTGGTTGATTCTGCATCTTTTTAATTAATCAGACTTATTAGACCCAATAGTATGGATATAACAGTATAGATCTTCTTTATTCCTTCAGAAACTCTTTCTTGTTTTTCTTATGTGATGAAGCCCCCCTTGTTCTAAGTGCGAATCCAGAATCAGGGTTAACATTTAGTCAGAAATTACCCTCTTTATGGTGCAAGATAGGCTTGTCTACAGGTATGACTAGACCCTTTCTATAGTACAAGATGCAGCAGAATGGGCCGAATCTGACATGCTGCAAGCTCCTCTCGATGACACAAAATGGGCTTATCTACAGGTTTAAAATCACTCTTTCCGTGGCACAAGACAGGCTCATCTAGAGATATGACTGGATCCTTTCTGCAGTACGAAATACAGTAGAATAAGCCGAATCTAATGTGCCATAGATTCCTCTCGATGATGCGAAATGGGCTCATCTATAGGTTTAAAATGAGGTAGAATGAGCTCTGTTAACAGGTATAGCAGGGCTCTCTTAACAGTATGAGAAGTGGTGAAATGGGCTCAATCTACAGCTATGGCAGTATCTTTTCTGCATTACAAGATACAGCAGAATGAATTGAATTTGACAAGTATTACAGGTCCCACTTCATAACGCGAGATACAGCAGCATGAGCCGAATTCTACAGGTATGCCAGGGCCCTTTCATGGCATAAGATAACACAGATTAAGCTGAATTCTACTGGTATGGCAGAGCTCTTTTGCAGTATGAGATGATGCAGAATGAGCTGAATTCTACTACAGGTATTACAGA
>WHUZ01000303.1:0-13655 GCA_015179045.1 Kalaharituber pfeilii | reverse complement strand
ATACGAAGTGCCTCAACCTCCACTCCTGTCACTACCCCCCTTACTCTCTGCTTAATCTTCTCCATTGTTGGTACTATAAAAAATCAAGAAGAGAACTGGTGATAGTAGGGACCCCTATGGGACCCCTACATTGCCTTCCCTCTTCCTCTCACTCTTCCGTCCCACTCTACACTAAATTCTCTCATCCCTATGAAGTTCTCCAGCCACCTTCTCTTCTTTCTTACCTCTATGCTCCCCTTCTCCTCTATCCTTCTCAATACCACCTCCTTTCTAACAATGTTAAAACCCCCCCTTTACATCTGCTTTGACTTAATGCTGCCCTCCCCCCTCTGTGCAGGCACCTCTGTGCCTTTGTCACTGCCCTTGCTATTGCTTACACTATATTTCTGCCCTTCCTCGTACCCAGCTACAGTTTATGGAAGAGTCCTATTTCCTTCTGGAGCCGGTTCGCCATTACCTTCTTTCTGATCTTGCCTATACAGTTTATCAGGTTGATCGGTCTCCAAGTCTTTCGTTGTTCTAATATCCTTGCCTAGTTTCAGTATTATAACAACCTTCATTTTCTTCTACTCCTTAGGAATCTGGTTCTGTATCCACTTCTCTGCAACCTCATTCACCAAGCTAGTCTCCGAATGGTATCTTCAATGCCACTTTGATAAAGCGATACCAATTCTATCTGGACTTGGCGCTGATGTGTTTTTTTGTGCTTCTTAGGGCTGCTTTCACCTCCTCCTCTAACATTACTTGCCTTGCCGTGTGATAAGAGGACCACTGAAGACTAGGATCCAGACTTGTCACAGAACACTTGCTTTTTCGCAGCATAATGCTAGCAGAGGTTAGCGCTACCTCGTAAATGTTGGCAGATCATTGCACTAAGGTATTTGAAGCAACATTTTTTTCGCCTCACTGTCGCGAGCAGTGATAGTGAGGTGTGCTTTGCTTCCACTTTTTCCAATACTCTTTATATATGCTATTCAAACGTTATAGAACTTGAGCCAATTCTCCACTCCCTTACCTATATTGTCAGCCTTCAATCCAATCAAGGCAACCAGGCAACCATTAGTCTACTATGTTCATGTGCGCATATAGATACTGTATCCTTGAATGATACCTGTACTCAAGAGACTCGGTAAGACCTACCTTGCATGCACTTCTACACATGGTAAGGCCAATTTATTTCCTTTCATCAGGATTTGGCTAATTGTACAAGTACAAATATCTTGTTGCGGGAAACTCTTGCATGACACATTGTAACCATATAATGATAACTCCACTAGCCCTTCTGTCTTGCTATGAAGATGTTTTTCTTAAGATAGGTTTTGCGATTAATATGGCAGTTATTTCTGTTTGCTACTAATGTGACGGTAGGTTATTATGTATATTCTCAGGATAGACAATTTGCATAGTCCAATTCCAACTTAGTTTCAGAGTCAGTGGGAAGGTGTTTACAGGTGAGACTCGACTTATTCTATATTTTTTAAACACTTAGCCCACTTTTACAATGATGATAGCTAATTTATTTAAGGTAGACTTGTTGAATGAGAGGGCACTGTATAGCTAGTTTAATCCAGCTATCTAACTGGTATTATCTCCTTCTCACATTTAGAACAAAAAGACCCCACTCTGCTACTCTATGCTAGAGCGGAAATATACATCTAGAGATGTAGGGACCAGTACGGAAAGAGTGCTCTTATTGTATCGCGATTCGCTGGGGAATTGGCAGTCAGAAGTGCTATGTCTGTTACCATATTAATACCTACTTATTTATTAATACTATCGCGAGTTCATACTACGCAGAACATGAGTCCTGAATGATAAGTCTACTGACATACCTTACTAAAAGATACATAAATAACAAATACAACTCTTACCTCTGCAAACGGCCTAAATTGTATTTCATCATGTCAGATAAGGTACCTATAAGATTTATTCTTGTCTACTTTACTGCTAACTACTATTAGTATTTCATCAATATAAGAGGAATGTGGTATAAAGGAAACTACATTATATAGTTATATTGAGAAGGATTTTTTTTTTTTTTTTTTTTTATTCACATAACCCTGTATACAAGCTACTAGCCTATAGCAGGGACCCATATACTCAGGCCAGGTTTGAGACAACTAACTACGGAATCTACATACACCCTTGAGTACCCAGTGCCCTCTGTCCCCTGGCCCCCAGCTACCCCAAATCAAAGCAGATAAACCAGTACTCGACCGGGTCACTTTCCATGCCTTCTTGCTTCCATCTTTTCTCCTCTAGGTTCTTCTAGGACTACCAGATGACATGTGCCCCATTTTTTTTCTTCCTCTGAGGCTGCTCCAGTTCTGTGCATCTGAATACCACATGCTCAGCACTCCATGCCTCACCACATGTGCATTATACCTCCTCGCTACTAACCATCCTCCTCCACATAGCTCCGCCTTTTCCAGTCCGCAGCCAAGTATAATTTGTGAGTGCTCTCCTACCCACTTTACGAATTTGCCTTTCCCAAACTCTGCATGCTCCCTCTCCTCTTTTCTTTTTCGAACTAACTCTTGACAGAGCCCACCCTCAGTGGCCTGCCCATCATACCTTATACTCTTGGCCCCCTCTTTGGCCAACTCATCCACCTTCTCATTGCCTTCTATCCTCACGTAGGCCTTGACCCATGCTAGCTTCACTGCATCTGCCTTCCTTAGCCTCCACTGCCTCTCTGCAATCAGCTCTATCACCCGCGCTAGGTCTGCGGTTCTTGCCTTGCCAGTTTTTCCTACTTTCTAGACTACACTGATAGCTGCCTGAGAATCTGTGGGTAGTAGTACTTTTGCACTACTATCAACTGCTTTAAGGGCACTCCTCACTCCTGAGACCTCACCGTCCTATACAGTTGCCTTTGTGCCTACCTACCAGGACCCCTCTGACTCACCAGCTACTACCTGCCTGTTGAGAAGGATTGCTAGTTTTTGTCTTTCTTTGTCTGTCACTATGGGAATTTGTTTGAGCCTATGAGAGAAATACAATAGAGTGTATTATATGTAGCTGTTGCAGGATATAGTTTGCATTGGAAGATAATAAATTGAGTGCTTTTCAGAACCATAAGATACTTGTTAAGCCGATATAGAAAAGCATGTATATGATATAAAGTAACTGTTGATAGTTATGGTATAAGAGTAATAGGGTTTAAGAGATAGAAGTGACTGGGTAGTAAGAACCTCCCAAGTTCTGATAGCATTCGCACCCAGTGTGAGCTCTTAGTCAGATTTTCTGAGTGAGTTTGAGTTGAGCCGGTTTGTCACAGTGTAAAACGTATCCAACTCGGCTACCGAGTGAGCTGGTATGAGTTGTATATATGGTAGGACTGAGTCGGTATGATAATATATAACTAGTACTCAGCTGCTGGGTGAGCCGGTATGAGTTGTATGTGCAGCATAACTGAGTCGAGTGATACTGTACAACTACTACTCGGTTCCTAAGTGAGTTTATAATAGGGTCAGAGGAATTTTATTGAAGGCTTACACCAACTCAACTTGCATTGATGCGAATGCTACTTTTTAGGTACAAAAATACAGAGCAATATTAACCTTAGATTTCTGAATAGAATAAACAAACAATTTATCTGGTTAATAGCTAGTATACTACAGTATTGTCTAAAGGTATAGAGTCTTAGAACTTTCAACCAAAACTGTATTGAGTTCAAATTTGAAACTGTCTTTTATAAGTACAAATCTAATATTATAAGGAGAGTTACTAATATGTAGCAAGCTGTTTATAACCACCTTATTAAGGCCTGGGAGGACTATTCAAACTAGATCCAAGATCTTATTGTAGTGAATATGAAGGTAGAGGTAAAGGATCAGCTTCTCTAAAAAACAAGACTCATAAACTAGAAGATAGTAGTATATAGTATAATGGGTAATATGAATTAGTATAAGATAGAGTTAAGAAAGTAGCTATTTGATTACTATCTCTATAGAAACCAGCTTACTACTATATAATAGACAACTCTAGTCTAAAATAATATATTTACTGAGCAAGATGTATAGTATTAGAACTAGTATACTATACTAATATATTGCATTAGGCCTTGCTTTCCTAGCTTTTCCTATCTTTTTGATTTCTTTATTTCTATTATCTACTTTTCTCTATATGTTTTTTAATGTATCCTTTTCTTTCTTATTCTTAATTATCTCTTGTCTCTGCTTGTTTAATATTTTGTTTTCTGCAAACTAATAGTAAAACTATATACTATATCTATTTTGGGTTACTTTTTACTTATTTTCTCCTCCTTTATTACTATTTCTTACTTTTATGATTGTTCATTATCTTATGATCTTTATGTATTGTATTGAAAGTATACTGTATTGTAAACAAGAGGTAGAAATATCTATTCAAATAATTATAAGTATAATATTATCTATTATATTTATAAAAGTTTGTATTAGTAACTACTATATTAGACTGAAAATAAGATATAAACCTATACTTACTATATATATTGGATATCTAGAATTCTATATTTTGGAAGTCTTGTATTACTTATATTGATAGAATATTCTATAATACCATTCAAGATAGTATATATTGAGAAGGAAATCTGACATTTTCAAGGTCAGATATTCAACATATCATGTCTATAAGGAATTTCAACTTTAGTAATATAATATAGTTTGTATTAGAATGTTGAAAATATCAGTGAATTAAATATATAGTTGAGAATATAACCCAATTGAAGTTATTGTTAAGAATGGAGATAAAATTGAGTTATAGTTCAAAATAAAGATACTTGAAAGCTAGAGTTTACAATATAGGGTTATCTGAATTGTAGTTAATAATATACCTCTAAATTTATAATATATAATATAAAAAGTACAAATTACTAGATGTTACAGTAAATACTCTTCTATTATAGAGGTAAGCTAATTCAAAGTAGTATTTAGACTCTGCATGTAAAAAGGATATGTCACTATATTAAGTAGTCAATATTTCATAGTATTAATATATTTAATATATATAATACTCTGAGATATAAAAAATTTTCTTACAGATACTTTAATAACTTTTTGGTAGGTTCTAAAGATTCAGGTTCTTCTAATAGGTTTTAGTAGGTTCTTCAATTCAAGTTATTAAGCAATGATCGAGATGCTGGCAACTATATTACTTAAGTATACTTATAAGTATAGAAATATATATTGAAGTGCTAGAAGGAGTGCAGTAAATTGCAAGTATGTCAGAGTCAGCTACATATATATAAGTACTAGTAAGTAGTATATTAGTTACTAGTATAAGATTAAAGCTAGAGGGTCTGGGGTAAGGAGTCCAGATTGGATTGTTATAGTAGCCTCTCTTTTAAAGAGAGAGCTCTAGTAATTCTCAAAGTTAGGTTGCTACTTATTATTATTATTAAATAATAATAGGGTCAGTCCTAGTTGTACTCATTTTAGTAGAGTATAGGGTCTTAGTTTTGAGGAGTAGGAGTTGTAGAAATATTAGACTAGTAGTAGAGCATTGGTACATAGCTTAGCAGATTCCTAGGTGGGCTAGTTATAACTAAGCCAATGAATAAGGTACTTAAGTTTATTGTAGTATTTCTGAGAGTCTAAGATTTTTTCGATTTTATACTTTTTTTCTTCTTTAATAATAACAGAAGGTAGTAAAGAAGATATTTGGCTAGGAAGAGGGTCCATAGTAATGGGTTCAAGTAAAGAGGTATGAAAAACTAAGTGTATCTTTATAAAGGCAGAAAGCTTGAGTCTATAGGTATAAAAAAAGATTTTTTCTTAAATCTCAAATTTCCCTAGTTTCTTATAATTAACCATTCTAAAAGATTGGGTTGTATGCAGATTTCGCTATAGGAGCCATACCTTATCTTCAATATTATACTTAGATGTAGGGAGTTAATATAGGTTAGAATTTTCTATCTATATTACTTATATCTACTTAATCTTAGCATACAGGTACTCTTCAAGTAATTACAAGTAATTAGCATAGTCTTATAGAATTATGGAATTAGGCAGTTTAATATCCAGCCTGGCTAGTATAGTATAGTAGAGGTAGTAGCTAAAATTGGCAAAGAATAGAGTTACTTTAGTAGTAGAGGATAGGATATTGTTATATATAAACTAAGTTAAGATGATAAGTTCAAACTAATTATCTTATTAATAGTTATAGTATTCTCATAAATATTATTTAAGAATTGTATTAACTCATTCTATCTAACTATTAGTCTAAGGGTAGAAGCTAGTAGAACCTTTTTACCAGATACTAAGAAGCTTGCAGAAGGTTCTAGAAAATTTGAAAGTAAACTAAGTTCTCCTATTAGAAACAATAGATCTAAGTAACCTATATAACTTGAAAATGTAGTTAAAAAATAACTAGACTATATTCTTAGAGTTAATATTAGAGTGAGTAGGTGTTACAGGCATAATTGTTCTCATGCTATAACACTATCTTGTTTAAGTGTCGTCAAAAGGTACTACCAACTATAAAGCCTACCAGTCGGAAGTTTAGCTAACCTAATACTAGTCAGGTCTATGGTAGTGGAACTTCTTCGGTTAAGAAGTAAGTAACTACTAAGATTAGCAATCTTGGTTACTAACTCTTCCGGCAGCTCCTGTTGTACTATTCATTATACGATAACCTTTTCTTATTTTCTTATATCATCGATCTTTGCATAGGGATCGGAGTTATGATGGTATTTTTAGATAGAGGCTTGCATTAGAGGTTTCAAGTTCTCGTATCTGTTGTTCTAGAATTTATTGTAAGGGTTGGTCAAAAAGAAAGGCTGTTACTTGGCTTTTTTCAGGGTCTGGCTTGATCCCCAGAATCCATTCAAGCTGAATTTGTTAACAGCTTTGAAGAACTACATTTTATATAAATAGAAGCCTGACCCACCGGAGTTAGAAGGGCAAGGACCCGGAACTCAACCCTAACAAATATAAAGCTTTCTTACTACCTTAACTACTTTATTTTCCGTGACTTATATTTAATTATATTTCATATTGCACTTAGTTATTTAGTAAACGGCTTACCCCCAACGTACCCCATAACAGTAGGGATATAGTATACCATTTTGGTAAGGTGGTTTATAACAACTAGGATTGTATTTTTTCTATTTGATTTAAGTAGCCTAGTAATAAAGTCCATTAATAAGAAGTTTCATATCCAAGTAGGTATTTCTAATAGTTTCAGAAGTTTATAGAGTGTATAGCAGACAAGTTTGATGTAAGTATATGTATCACAGTTCTGAATATAGTAGGTAATTATTTTAGCTATACCTAGCTAATAGTAGTTTCATGATAGGATTTTATAAGTTGAGCCTTAGACTTGTCCTGAGTACCTGGCTGCTAGGTAATCATAATAGAAATAAATGATTTTAGCTTATAATTTATAGTTATTAGGAATATATACCAGTCTGTAGATATATAAAAGGCTATCTTTAAAAATACATTCTCTTAATAGGATCTTAGGATAATATTTTTCTCTTCTATCTAGTATCTTTTATATGTTCTAGGCTAAAGAGTCTGTCTAGGTTAGGGTCTGAATCTCAGTTTTATAGCTACTTACTAGAGTATTTAAGGAGAATTTTTTACTTAGAATAACTTCTTATATTAGCCTAACATAATTATCTCCCTTCTTAGAAAGATTTCCAGATTATTTTATAAGTATATCAGTCTTCTTATTCTTTTTTCTAAGATGAAATATAATTATAATATCATATTGGGTTAGTTCATTAGCCTAACGAGCTTGATGGCAGTTTAATAAAGTCTTGAACCTAAATATTTCTAGCTTATAGTAGTTAGTAATGATAGTAAATAGCTATAGTAGTACATATAAATATATATACTACTTGTTGACTATCTGTACAATAGCCAATAGTTTCTTATCTCTAATTCTATAGTTGTTTTCTACTAGTAATATTTTTTTACTTATAAAGGCAACTAGTTGTAGTATTATCTTACTATCCTTAGAGAATTTTTGTAATAGAATTTTAGATATAGTATAGTTAGAGGCATCAGTTTCCAGAATTATTTCTAGTTTAGATTCAAAGTATTGTAGTATGGGTATAGAGGTGAAGACTTCCTTTAGTTTCTTAAATACCTAGCTATATTTCTTATTCTATTTAAACTTAGTTGTTTTTCTCAGCAGATTAAAGAAGAGTTGACAGATTATAGAGTACTAGTAGATGAATCTTTTGTAGAAGCTTATGAAGTTAAGAAAGTATTATAGATTCTTTACTGAATTTAATATTTTTTATTCTATTATAGTATATACTTTAGTAGAGTCTATCTTTACTCTATATTCTTAGATAATAAATTCAAGGAAGTAAGTTTCAGAGGTAAAAAAGTTATACTTTTTGAGCTTAATAAATAATTCAGCTTCCTATAGTATTGCTAGAATCTTCTGTACTTAATCTTTATCTTCTTTCCTGTTCTTAAAGTAAATCAAAATATTATTTAAGTAAATACAGCAAAAGATATCTAAGCATTCTCTAAGGGTATCATTGATAAATCTTTGACAAGTGGTAGTAGTATTGGTTAATCCAAAGGGTATAATAAATAATTTATATAGACTATATTGAGTTTGAAATATTATCTTCTATTTATTTCCTTTTTTAATATGAATAAGATTAAAGGTAGAGTTGAGGTCTAGTCAAGTAAAGATATGTATCTCTTAAATCTAGTTCAAGGTTTCCTTAATTCTAGATAGAAGATATCAATTTTTCTTGGTAATATTATTGAGTACCTAGTAATTAATATATAGCTAAAGAGAGCTATCTTTTTTTTTTATTAAAGAGAGATAGAAAGTTATAGTATTCTAAAAGTATAAGCTCAGAGATAGACTTATTACTAGTTTCATAAACAAGAGCAGTAGCAATAATATAGATCTAGCTTCTTAATTATGAAGAGGCTATCTTGAAGGTAGCTCATAATATCATAGCTATCTTATATTAGATAGGCTTTGAGGAGGTAGTATATCATTGAACTGGTAAATAATAGGCTTAATAGTAGTCAGAGGTAAGCTGAATTGTATTCTGTTCCTAATTGATAACTAGGTTATGCTAATATAGCTAGGTTCTTCTAAATATTATATTTCATCTATTAAGTTTAGTCACTTAAAAAGTGAGTTGTTTCTTATATTAGTCTATAATAAGCTTTAGAGTGCAAGTATATATAATATTTCTGGTGATAGTGGTTCTATTATCTACTACTATTAGCTTCTTAGGTTTAGGTTTTAAAGTCATAGACAGATTCAAGTTTATAGTAAAGTCTTGATTAATAAACTGTAATATAGTATTGGAGTCTATCATATATATAGATTTCATAGAATTATTAATAATATAAGACAAAATTAAAGAGTCTTTCCCTCCTAGGTTTTCAGAAACTGAAATAGACAAAATAAAATAATAAAAATAGTTTCTTCAATTCCTTCTCTTTTTAGTCTTCTTTAAAGTACCTATTACCTTATTCTTAATTTTCTTTATATAAACTTCCTTTAAAAGATAGAAATAATTAACAAAATATAAAATAAAGGTAGAGAAAGAAGTAGAAATAGAAGCAGAAGCAGAAATAGAAGCAGAAATAATAGTAGAAGCAGAAACAGAAATAGAGATATATTTAGAGTAGATAGTACTAGATAGTATTCTAGTATTCTTTAGTTAGCTATTATGAACTAAAGAGAGCATTAGTTTATTGGCTTAGAGATATATAGAAGGGTGGTATTAGTAGGTAAACTAAGGTTAGTATTAGTAATCCTAATTATCTAACTCTTGTATAAAGAGCAGTGGGTAGCTCAGTAGCTAGATTATGTATAGTATATATATAAGTTATTTTCTTATTACCTCTTTTTCTTATTATTAAAGAGAGATCCTTATTTCTTACTAACCTAGACCTGAGCTTAAGTAGTAGAGAGGTCTATTAGAATACTTTCTTTAAGCATTTATAGAGTATATATAGTAGTAAGTTTAGGGCTTAAAGTAGAGGCATGTAAAGCATAGTCCTTATTATTAATACCTATATAGAGTAGTATTCACACTCTGTGTAAGTTATGAGTTAGTTTTTCTGAGTGAGTTGGGTTTTGAGTCAGTTTGTTATACTATACAACGTACCTGACTCAGCTACTAAGTGAGCTGATATAAGTTGTATATATAGCATAACTGAGTCAGTATAATAATATATAACTACTACTTGTTATAGCTTAACATGATATGATAGCAGAGGGAAGCTAATTACTAGTACATGTAGACATCTAAGGGAGCCAAGATCCTCAACTACATATGCAAATATAACTAAGTTACTGACTAGTCTGTACAGATACTTCTATATATACTGACAATACTACTAGGTGGTACCAGTAGTTCTACCTTTTAATACAATAGTTTGCAAGATAGTCGGTTGCAACCTGTAACAGTACTATTAGTTAGGTTGCTAATTCAAACCTTGCCTATAGTAAATGTCAAATACTATAGATGTTAGGACCCGATGCCTGCATCACTGCACTCAGAGTAACGGTTACTGGCTACCAACTGGCTACCACTCGATTGCTGAACTTCTATAATAAGCCAGCTACCGAACTACTAAGAGAGGTCAGTTATTGATTGTCTGCTAGATGTAAAAAGTTTGCTTTCACTATATGTTCTTGTTATGTATCCTTATTGTAAAAATTCTATGTTTCACTACCATATCTTTGCTTCTTAGCCACAGGGCCCACCATATATATAAGAGCTCAATATGGCTACCTTGTAAATAGTTCTTTCTTCCTCATCTGTTGTCTTATTAATCAATGATCTGCTTGACTTGAGTCCATAACATCTCCAAACTCCTGAACTATGATACTTCTTAACTTCTAAACTATAATACCTCTAAACTCCTGAATCTTGATACTTTTGAAATTACTAGAATCTACTAGAATGTATCCCTTAGTCATCTAGACAGCCCACTTGTAATATTATAACAGATTATTACCCACTAACTGATACATTAATATGGCTTCTTCTGACACTCTACTCTCTATTTCAGAAACCTCAGAGACCTCAGAAATGACCTTTAATCATCAGATACAAGTCTGGCAAGCAAAACCTATACTAGCTAATGAAGCTGAGTATCATATGCACCAAGTGGAGGCTATCAATTTGTTTAACACTATAAACGAATATGGCACTACTCTTAAGTAGCATATCAAGAATCTCCATGAAGAAAATCAGGTATTCTCTTAACAACAGTAAGACCTTCTCAGACAATATACCATCTTCCAGGAGCAGTTTAACGACATCCATATACAACTCTATCGAGCAAATAAGATAGTTAACTGCCTCACTGCTGAGGTCCCAGCTGCTTCTACCTCCTCTTCCTTCTCTAAAACAGCCAAAGTCCCTAATTCTATGAGATATAGAGGGTCACGAGAGGATCTTGATACCTTTGAGAATATGGTCAGCTTGAAGTTTGAAGGGAATTCTGATCTTTTCCCTACTGACAAGAGCAAACTTATCTATACTATAGGCCTCTTTAAAGAAAAAGCCCTTTCACATATGCGACCATATATTAAAGACAGAACTTTGACCCTACAAACTATTAGAGCCCTCTTCAATATTCTTAACAGAGCATTTGGTGATCCTAATCTATAAGAGACAGTAAGTCATAAGCTTACTACCCTATATTAAGGAAATAAGGATATTTCGACTTACTATATAGAATTTATAAGATTAGTAAGTATGGTTGAACTATCAGAGTTTAGCAAACATATGTAATTTAAATCAGGGTTATTAGTTGAAGTACAAGACAATCTGCTCTCATATCTAAGAGTAAGGACCTTTAAAGACGTAGCTGAGCTGGCAATCGATCTCGAGTAGTGAATGGTCCAAGTTAAGGTAAATACTAAACAATAGCCTAATAATTCCCACTTTACCACTACTCCATGAACTACTAGTACCACTTCTGCTGCCACAGCCTCTCATCTATCATATAACTCAGGAGGAACTGTACTTATGGATCTATTAGCAACTTGATCTAATAAAGTTTTATCTGAAGAGAAGAAATAGTAGTAAGCTACTAGGGCGCGTTTTGTCTGTAGTCAGAAGGATCATCTCTTTATTCAATGCCCTCTTTACTATGAGAATTAGACTGTAAAAGTTAATGCAATCTCCACTACTGAATCGACTACTAAACTAGCAAAAGTTCAGCTTTCTATATAGACACTAATACTTGCAGAGGGCAGAAAGCACCTGCACCTATGTTTCGGATATCTAGTACTACTATAATCAATATGGAGGAAGAAGCAAAAGATAGGCTACTGTTTGTAGTAGAACTTACCTTAGTTATCAATAAAAAGTCTATTACTACTAAAGCTCTCATTGATACTAGTGCTACTAGCTATACCTTTATAGATCAGGATTTCGTTGGACAGAATAACATCCTCATATACCTATTGAAAGTTATCCGTGATATGGAAGTGGTTGATGGTAGACCTATTACTACTGGACAAATTACTTATATTGCTTGTTTACCTATAATAATTTAGGACCATATAGAGATTGCCCTATTTTTCATTACCAAGCTCTAATACTCTATAGTCTTAGGCCTTCTCTAGCTATGCTTGCATAATATATTAGTCTGCTTCACTTCTTATCTAATGAAATTCGATTCCGAATATTGTCAAAAATATTGCAACATAACAAATAACCTTCAGTCTGTCTAGGGAAGTCTACAACCTTCTGGACTACCTATGAACCCTATCAGAATAGCAGCTATTAGCACCTCTGCCTTCTTACTCCTTATCTAGAAGAAAATAAACCAGATATTTCAACTGAATTTGCATGCTATAGATACCATTACCTAAGTTGCCAAAAACTAGACAGAACAAGTACTCTCTGAGTATTATGAATATATTGACCTATTTTCTGAGAAAGAAGCTAGCAAGCTATTGCCGTACTGACCTTATGACCATACGATCCTACTGTACAAGAGCAAACAGCCACTATTCAGTCTACTATATAGTATGACAATTCAAGAACTATAAACCCTCAGAACTTATATTTGTTATGACAGTATAATATGGCAGTATATGAGCATACTCAGAGCAGAGCTAAAATGCAGTGAGCTTTAAGGTCATGTAATTGGCCCATCCCTGCTATACCTGAAGACCTAGCATGAACTGGTACCAAAAGTCTGTATGTATAGATACTTTTATATATCCAAACTATACTATTAGGAGTTACTAGTAGTTCTACCTTTTGGTACAATGATTTGCAAGACGGTCAGTTGTAACCCATGACAGTACTACTGGTAGAGTCACTAGTTCAAACCTTGTATGTAGTGAATATGAGATACTGCATGCAACTTTTGGATTTGGATGGCTTATAGCCACAGGCTGGTTGCTAGTTATAAAGTAGTATAGTAGCATACAAAATTAAAGCCCTAAGGTAGTATTGGGTAGCTAGGGATTAATAGATAGAGAGTCTGAGACGTACTCTACCAAGGGGGAAGTAATGTCATGATGGTATGACATGGCAGTATATGAGCATACCCAGAGCAGGGCTAAAATGCAGTGAGCTACGAGGTCATATAACTGGCCTACCCCTGCTATGCCTAAAGAGCTGGCATGAACCAGTACTAAGAGCCCGTATACATAGATACTCCTATATATCCTGACTGTACTACTAGGGGTTACCAGTAGTTCTA
>WHUZ01000302.1:0-13672 GCA_015179045.1 Kalaharituber pfeilii | reverse complement strand
TGCACTCAATGACATCACCAAGAAGGATCGATACCCTCTACCTAGGATCGAGGAGACCTTGAACAGATTCGAGGGGCACACATCTTTACTCGACTAGACTCCGCTCCGCCTTCAACCTTATTCGTATCAAAGAAGGAGACGAATGAAAGACAGTATTCTGAACTCGATATGGCCTATTCGAATTTCTCGTCATGCCCTTTGGATTAACCAATACTCCTGCCACTTGTCAAAGATTCATCAATGATATCCTTAGAGAATACCTAGATGTCTTTTGCTGTGTTTACTTGGATGATATTCTGATTTACTCTAAGAACAGGAAAGAATACAAAGATCAAGTATGGAAGATTCTAGCAAAGCTACAGGAAGCCAGATTATTTGTCAAGCCTAAAAAGTGCGACTTCTCTGCCTCCGAAACTTGCTTCCTTAGATTCATTATCTCAGAACATGGAGTAAAGATGACCCTGCTAAAGTATCCACTATAACGAAATGGGAAACACCAAATTCAGTAAAGGACCTACAATGCTTTCTCGGCTTTGCAAACTTCTATAGGAGATTCGTCTACCAGTACTCCAAGATCTGTTAACCTTTCTTTAACCTGCTGACAAAAGGAACCGAGTTCAAGTGGAATGAGGAATGTAGCCAGGTATTTGAGAAACTGAAGGAAGCCTTCACCTCCGCACCCATACTACGGCACTTTGAACTTGAACTGGAAACGATCCTGGAAACCGACGCCTCCGACCATACCATATCCAGAATCCTGTCACAAAAACTCCCCGAGGATAGTAAGATGGTACTGTACCCAGTTGCCTTTATGAGTAAGAAAATGTCACCAGTAGAAAGTAACTACAGAATTGGAGATAAGGAACTATTGGCCATTGTACAGGCAGTCAACGAGTGGCACATATACCTACATGCACTACTGCAGCCATTTACCATCATTACTAACCACCATAACCTAGAAATGTTCAAGTCCAAGACCCTGTTAAATTGCCGCCAAGCTTATTGGGCTAGTGAACTAGCCCAATACAATTTCAGGATTACATTTTGCTCTGGAAAAATGAATAGGAAGACTGATACACTTACAAGATAATCTGGAGATCTCTCTAAGGAGGGGGATAATCGTGCTAGGCCAATACAAGAAGTCATTCCGCGTGAAAAATTCTCCTTGAATACCCTGGTAAGTAGTTACGAAACTGAGATTCAGACCCTGACGCAGACAGACTCTTTAACTCAGGACATACGGAAGGTACTAGATAGAGGAGAAAAACTCATCTCAAGGCCCACTGGGAGAATGCATCTTCAAGACGGCCTCCTATACATCTACGACTAGTATACATCCCTGACGACCTTGAATTGCAAGCCAAAATCATTCGTTCCTGCTACGATCACCAGCAGCCGGGCACCTAGGGCAAGCCTCAACTTATGAAATCCTGTTGCAAAACTACTACTGGCCAGGCATGCACAAAACAATCCCCGTTATATTCGGAACTGTAACACCTATGCTTGCATCAAACCTGTCCGCTATGCACCCTATAGACTCCTGAAACCATTGGAAATACCTACTCGGAGATGGGACTCCTTGTCAATGGACTTCATTACTGGGCTGCCTGAATCAAATGGAAAAAATGCAATCCTAGTCGTCGTAGACTGCCTTACCAAAATGGCATACTATATCCCTACTCGCTCTGACGTCAACTCCAAGGATATGGCCCAGTTGTTTTTCGACTGCATTTTCAGGTTATATGGTTACTCGGATCCATTGTCTCTGACAGGGGACCCAGTTTACTTCCGAATTTTCCAGAACCCTCTGCAAGCTTCTTCGGCATCTAGCAAAAACTTTCCACCAGCTTCCACTCTCAGACGATGGCCAGACGGAATGAGTCAATGCAATCCTTGAACAATATTTATGAGGATACTGCAACTATCAATAAGACAATTGGTCTGAACTTATCACCTTGGCCGAGTTTGCATACAACAATACCCTGTCCTCTACTACTAGAGTAACCCCATTCTTTGCCAATTACAGCTACCACCCCGCTATACCCTGCTAGCCAAGCCGGATGTCAAACTGCCCAATCCCACGATCCTATAAGACTATGCCGATCACTTGCAAGCACTTGAAGAGTACCTGTGTACCAAGATTAAGTGGACACAAGCAATACAGGCAGAAAATTCTGACCTACACTGACTCCCTGCACCCAAGTATGACGTCGGAGACAAGGTATGGCTCCTACAGTGAAATCTGTATACAACCGACCTTCCGGAAAGCTCGATCATAAGAGACTAGGGAAGTTTGAGATCCAAGAAAAAATCTCCTCTCATGCCTATAGACTCAAGCTTCCGCCTCTATGAAGGTACACCCAGTCTTCCATACCTCTCTACTTGAACCCGTCGCTACGGACCCTCTTCTGGCCAAACATCTCCTCTACCACCTCCTGTCATCATTGAGGAAGAAGAAGAGTACGAGGTCGAAGAAATCCTAGACTCCTGGAAACGCTACAACAAACTCGAGTACCTCATTCATTGGCTTGGTTATGACCAGCCCACCTGAGAACCTGCTGAGCTGTGCACCAATGCCCCGCTACTAGTCCGGCGTTTCCACAACTCCTACCCCTCAAAACCAAGACCCATACCCTGCCAAAATGAGTAGAACGAGGACTGACCCTATCATTATCCCTGATGATGATACTGAGCAGCAACCTGACCTTGAGAATTGCTGGAGCTCTCCCCCTAGAAAGGAAGCTACTATAACAATCCAACCTGAACCCCTCACCCCAGACCCTCTAGCTTCGGTCCTATACTGGCAACCAACATACTACTCGCCAGTACTCGTACACGTGCAGCTGACCCTGACACCCTTGCAATTCACCGTACCCCTTCTAGCACTTCAATATATATCCCTATACTTGTGAGCACGCTTAAGTGACATGGCCACCAGCATCCTGGTCATTGCTTAACAACCCAAACCGAAGAACCTACTAGAACCTGCTAGAAGAACTTGGATCCCCAGAACCCGCTGGAAAGCCGCAGAATCTGCTAGAAAGCCATAGAACCTGCCGGAAGCCATAGACCCTGTCAGAAGCCATAGACCCTGCCGGAAAGCCATAGAATCTGTTGGAAACAGGTATCGCCAAGCTTATTCCTAGATATTCTTAACACTTCTTTCTGCTTCCAGTCATTCCTTAGTTACCCATGTACTTCCTGTCATTTCCTTTATTTTCTATGTACTTCTAGTCGCTTCTTGGTTTTTTATGTACTTCGTTTGTTTGCTTATTTGCTTGTTTGCTTGTTGCCTGGATTTTCCACCAAGAGTTTTCTATAAAGAGGCCCTCCTCCCTCCTCCCTCTTGCTTCTCCATGCAATAACTTATTTCCTACCCAAGTTGTATATCTAGCCTTTTAATATATCTACGTCTTGATATCTCATAGTCCCGACTGCCTCTGTGTCTGCCTCCACTGTGACCTTGCCTCAGCGCTCGCCGTCTACCCTGTACCCAGATCCTATACTCTGACCTGGACCTGTTCATTACAGCTGAGCTATTTAGAATTTGAATTTTTTTATTTTATCTATAATTCACTTTCTCAAACTCACACATATATACTCATATATTTACATATCCACTATTTGAAAACAACAGCTCTACCAATGACTTCTCTCACGATAGGAAAAAACAGCTTCATCAAGAACTATTTCTAGTAAAAAAAACAAAAAAACAGTAGCAGTAAGAACTCCTCTAATGACAGGAAAAACAGCTTCATCAAGAACCCCCAGTGATAGGAAAAAACAGCTTTATTAAAAACCCTTCTAGCAATAGGAAAAATCAGCTTCATCAAGTACCTCTCCAATAATAGGGTAAAAAAAATACAGTATAATGAATGACCCTCTTTAGTGACAGAAAAAACAGCTTTAAGATTATAATAAATATCTTGAATAATATTAAATACTTGATCTTCTATAATAGCCTCATAATAGTATTGGTTTTGAGAAGGATTTACTTTGTATATTAGAATACTATTCTCATCAATAAAAAATTTCTAATTTATAAATATCTTATTAAAATATCTTATTATAGATTATACTTACTTTAGCAAGATTTTTAATATTATTCTTAGCTGCTAAAAATATAGATCATTCTGAATTATAATAGAAAATTTGAATTTCATATAATTTCTAAAGTTCTATTCGATATCTATTTGTATAATTTCAAGATCAAATATATAGCTCGAATTAATGATGAATTTTAGGTATAAAAGGCTTTATAGGTAAAGATTATTAAGGAATAAGTAAATACTAGTTTAGGTTAATAAAATAGGCTTAGTATTGTATACTAGAGAGGTATATAAAACAGAATGTAATATATATAGAATACATTCAAAATACTAATAGTATAGAAAAATATCAAGTTTAAATACTTGAGTAAATAAAGAAAAAAAAAATAAATAAATAATTTAGATAATTATAATTTTAAATCTTCAACTATTTTAACAGCTACCAACATACTAATATTCTGTTATAGTTCTATGCATAGAACAAAAAGGTTAATATATTGTACTAGTATATAATCATAGACTAGTATTCCATTAAGTAGTTTAGGTTAGTAATAAGTAGCCTAGGCTAGTGGCTACTAGAACATTGTTATGAATAGCTCAATATATTTACATATTTTAATATTAACAGGAACATACTATACCTGTAAATTGAGCTGATTTTGCAATATCTTATGCTACCAAAAGGGCCCTATAGTCTTATATTAATCTCATACTACTATATATCATACTGTAGATGAAGGCCTACTATACTTCTGAAATTGAACTCTTCTTGCCATTCTTATACTATTAAAAGGGCCCTGCAGTATGTGTTAATATTAGTTTGAGCTCCTGCTTATAAATCTCATAACTCTGAACTAGACTTCCTATACCTGTAAATTCAGCTTATATTGCCATATTTTATACCAGATCTTAGAGTATCTATGAAGTTAAGCTTATATTCATATATCTTATGATATTGAAAGGGGCCTACTATACTTATTAATAGAGCTTACTATATAGTATTTCATAGTATTGAATGAAACCTAATAATATATGTAAGTAGGTTATATAATATATGAGTAGATTATGTGAAGTATAAAAAAGGATAAAAAAGTATAAAGAAGGATAATGAAGTATAAAGAAGAATAAAGAAGTACAAAGAAAGATGATGAAGTATAAAGAATATCATAAAGGTTAATATAGTTAATAGAGAATTTATAATCTTCTAATGATGTAGTCATTATTAGAATAGTTACTCTATTAGTAATATAATACTATTAGAAAATAATAGTAAGTACTAAGCAAGAAACCTAGGATTAATCAGGATAGGATACTGTCACTTACCTATGGCTTCGCAGAGTAAGCTACCATATGGCCCTAATTAGAAATGCTATTCTGTCATCTCTAAAATAGATGACTAGACTAGATTTAGTACTAAGAGGAGCTAATAAGTCTGAAATCTAATAGGTAATAGACTAAACTGTATATTCAATAGATTGGAATAAGGCCTCAGCCTCTATTAAGAGTCACTGTCAGAAAAGGTACTTAAAATGGGATTTAGTAAGAGTATTTAACTTGAGCTGGATAGCCTGCTTTAACAAAAGAACTATTATTAGTGAAAGCTATATTATTCCCACTTAAAGTTATTTTTGTATAAGAATATATTCTAAGTTTTTATTTATATAATCGGCCATAATAAAGTACTCCTATTATACTATAACTTTAAGTTATTATCTCTACAGCTATCACTATAGTACTTCTTACAATTAAATAGTACCCAGAAGCCCTCCTTACTATAGACATAGCAAAGATCCTAATTATTAGGGAACCCCATACAGTTACTAGCAAGCTTCTAAATATTTTTCTTAAAAAGTTTCAGAAAATTCCTTCAGTTAATCTCATAGAATTCTAGAAATGGTTTCAAGAAACTCTAGCTGAAGTTATTAATACAGAGGTCATAGTCATCTAAGTATAGTCACTGCAGTTTCAACAGGAAATATATATACAAATAATATTTATACAAGAAGCTACTATATATATAATACGAACTATCCATAAGTATTAATAATCTATCCTGGATAGTATAAAATAAACAATTATTCCTCTACAAACTACTAAAATAGATTAGGAATAGATAATATTAGCTATTATAATACCTAAGTTGAAAACTAAGTTCAAGCAAGTAATAGACTAAGGGAAGTATACTCTTAAGGAAGAAGATAGTAATGATCAATATACAGTAGCTGATAAGCAGAGATAAGGAGAATCTGCCTTATCTCTACTATCAGAATCTGGACTGAGAAGCTTAGGCAGGCAATGTATATCCAGTTTTATAGGAGAAGGACTTCCTTCTCCCCTACCAAGAAGTCAAAAAAAATCTGAAGTAAGAGGTAGCCCCTCTAGTTCCAACTCTGAGAAAGAAGAGAAAGAAAAAAAAGAGGAAGAAAAAGTAGAAAAGAAAAAAGTAGACTATATTAGAATTAATAAAGGAATTTTTCATATAATTCTTTAAAACAATACTTAAGTAGAAAGAGACCTCAGAGGCTCCAAAACTATAACTCTATAAGAGTGATCCTAAGGATCTAAAGCAGTTCATATAGCAGTTGGAAAATATATGGGTATTGGAGGAATAAAAGTATAGAAACAATATTACTAAGATCTAATATACTGTAAATCTTCTCCAGTGTAATACCACTGACAAGCACAGAGATCCTATAAAATAGTACGAATCCTACTACCTGAAAATTGATATCAATACAGCTTGCTAACTCTCTGAATAATAAAATACTAATCTTAACCCAAAATGGTTCTAATAGACTACATTTTGTGAAGTTCTCTACTTCTTTTTTGCAATATAAGTAGGGAGAGAACAGGCCTTTACCTAATAGTCTGAGTTGAAGCATATTATCTTAATTGACAACTTTCTTGACTCTCTTACAAATCTTATATGGCAAACTAGATATAATAAGAAAATTATAAAGAATAAAATAGTATGAGAATTAAATAGAGAAGTTAAACTTGCATAGGCACAAACCAGTCATAAATTACATAGTCTAGAGGAAACGAGAAAACAAGAACTTGGACTTCAAGTCTAAGGATACTGAACTCAAAGGCATCCCTAATAAGATCATTAAAGAGCAATAAAAGGCACACACCTGTCTTAGATATAGTAAGGATACCTATAAGTAGTATGAGTATTGGAAGGAGAAGCCAGTTACCAAGAGAGTGACAATTAAGCAGAAGAAAGAAGAGAAGGAGCAGAACTCTAAAAGAGACAAGAAGAAGAAGGATATGAAGATTTCTATAGTTTTTAGTCTAAAATCTAATAAATATGATAGAAGAATTATTGAGTTGATAGAGAATAGTAAAGGAGAATATAAGCTACTAATAGCAAGGAGTCAATAAGACTCAGAGAAAAAAATGGTCAGGTATTTTCTGTATAATATTTAATTGTATCAATATATACTTGTTATATTACTAGAAGGTTATAAGCAAGTTTATAAAGACTATTCTGTTAGATCAAAGAATCTTTGCAAATATTGATTAAAGTATCCTTATACTTTATATATAGGATTATTAGTAGTATAAGAACTATTATTAGAAGTTTCAGCCTATTCAACTAGTGAATAAATAAGAGATCCAACAAAATCTAAGATTAGTTAAGGTTAGCTTCATTAGCTGAATATGTAGGCATGTTCTAATCATAATTATATTCTTATAAATTTATCTTACTTAGATCTACTATTTTCCTCAACCTTACTGCTTCTATTATACTAACTCACTATCATTATATTTGGGTCTATCAGGTAGATAGTACTAGTTTGAGAAGCTAGTATTGTAATCCAAATAAAGAGATAATATACTGAAATCAATACCACTGAACTAGTATACTTAGCACGATTCATTATTTAGTTAATTGTCAAAGTCAAATAATAGAAAATTGCTTGCTAATTGTAATTAAATTATGGAGCTATAGAACTAATCTTCAATAAAGAATTTGTCCAAAGTTCTAATATTCTCATTAAGAAGTATACAAAATCAATCATAGTTCAAAATAAAAGCAAGCAACCAATCACATAGATAGAAGTATACTATACTAAGCCAGTAAAGCTAGTAATAAGAAATTACTTTGAAGGTCTAGTATGTGTAGTTAAGTAAATCGATGATAGAGTAGATGGATACCTTTTAATCTTCTGGCTCAATAAGTATAACCTAGATATAGACTAGGAGAAAGGAACTATAAAATAGTGGAGTAGCTATTACCAGTAGTATTGCTTCTCTTAAAGAGTTCTAGATAAGTATTATTAATAATATTATTCTAAAGAAGGAAATATTAGATAACTCTTGATATATAGGTAGCTAGTTTAGTCTGTATACTAAGAATAGAGAAGATATTATAGGACTTCTCTCTGCAGTTTACTACAAGTAGGCTCACCTCTGTAGTTAAGAGTAGAGTAATTAATTACTAGCTTACTTCTAGTTTAACAATACTATCAAATTAGTCTCTAGAGCAGAGGCTCCATGGGAACTACTATACCTATTTTCTGAAAATGAACTCTGAGATTTAAAAGAATGGCTTAACAAGCAAAAAGTACTAGAAAAAATTATAAAGTCCTAATTATTAGTAGTAGTACTTATCCTATTAGTCCAAAAATCCAATAATACCTATTAAGTCTATACAAATTACTATATACTTAATAAAGTAACTATTAAGAATTAATACCTTCTACCTCTTATGATAGAACTTCAAGAACATCTAAATAAGGCTAAAATATTTATAAAGTTAGATCTAAAAAATAGTTATAATCTAGTATGTATAGCCAAAGAAAATGAAGAGAAAACTGTATTCTATACTTGGTTTGGATTATACTATTGGCAAGTTATGCTCTTCAGACTTTGCAATATCCCTGCCACCTTCTAAACTATGATGGTAGCATATTTCATGACTTGCTTGATGATGGAGTTGTAATATATTTGAATGATATTATAATATATTTAGAAAATAATAAGGAGCATAAATGTCTAGTAAAAGAGGTACTAGTAAAGCTTAATAAGGCTAGTTTGGAAGTGAACCTAGGAAAGAGTTGCTTCTATCAGCAAGTAGTAGAATTCTTACATTATAAGATTTCTCTGTAAGGAATTTAAATGACTAAGAAAAAGGTGAAGAAAGTTAAGAATTGGGCAACCCCTTATTGAGTCAAAAATATATAAGAATTCCTAGAGTTTGCTAATTTTTATAGAAAGTTTATTAAAGGGTTCTCTAAAATCGTATATCTTTTAACAGAATTAACTAAGAAAAACCTATCTTAGAAATAAACTCAAGTAAGACAACAAGCCTTTAATGAAATCAAGAAAAGGTTTACAACTATACCAATTCTAGTATACTTCTAATTGGAGAAGGAGACTATTATTGAAAACTAATGCTAGTGACTATACTGTAGGAGCAGTCTTATCTCAGCTTTAACCCAATAGCAAACTACACCTATATGCTTTTATATTATAAAAATTCTAACTAGTAGAAATTAATTATAATATCTATAATAAAGAAATGGTAGCTATCATCAAAGCCTTCAAGGAGTAGGAACTACTACTTAAGTCCTATCAATAATAGATACTCATTTAAATAAAATAAAAAGCTTTGAGTACTTTAGTACTATGAAAACTTTGACTTGAAAACAAGTAAGACAGGCTAAGTTTCTGAAGAATTTGATTTCATGATGAGGTATAGACCTGAAGAGAAAAATGAGAAGTCAGATACATTAAGTAGGCATTAAGATCACTACTTCTGAGAAGAGAGTAAAGATCTACTAACCAGTACAGTTCTTGTTTAAGCTTGAACAATTCAGACTAGCTACAACAAAGGTAGTAAAGCTAAGGGACACCTTCTAAGATAACTTATAGACTGTTAGAGAGAGTTCTACAGATTGAGTAAAAACTAAGAAGCAGTTAAGGAAGAGAGTTAACTAGTAGATAAGAACTTTATGGTTAAAGACAACTCCTTCTCTAGAAATACTAGTAGTTTATCTTAGACAATAAGGAAATTAAAAACAGAATCCTTCAAGATAACTATGATAATAAAATCACTAGACATTTCAGTATTTATAAGACTTTAGACTGAATTAAGGCTAACTATTACTGGGTTAATATCGAGCAAGACATATAGGATTATGTACGCTCTTATAATACATACTAAAAGGATAAATCAAGCAGATACTGAAAATATAGACTTTTAAAACTATGAGAAGTACCTTACTATCCCTAGTTATTAATCTTGATAAATTAGATTACTAAACTTCTGAGTCTAATAGCTGTACTATTATTTGAGTAATTATTGACTAATTTACTAAAATAGCCTATTTCATCTCTCTTCTCACTAACACTACTACTAAAGATCTTACTCAAGCCTTTTTAAGATTCTATTAGAAGTATTATAGACTTTTAGAAGATATCATCTCAGACTAAGACTCAAAAGTAACTTTATATTTCTGGCAAGTACTAATGGATCTATTAGGCATTACGACAAAGCTATTGACTGCCTTCTACCCTGAAACTGATAGGCAAACAGAGTGAACAAACTAAACTCTAGAATAATATCTACAATACTATTGTTTTTAAAAGCAAGATGATTAGGAAGACCTTTTGCCTATAGCAGAGTTTGCATATAACTCCTCCTCCTCTAAAACAACAGGTATGTCTCCTTTCGAAGCCAACTTTGGGTTTGAACCTAGCTAGTCCTAGAAACCATTAAGAAAGATCGAATTCTAGAATTTTACTAGTAAACTTCTAAAGAAAGTCTGAGAAGGAACTTGGAAATAACTTAGAGAGAATATTCTAAAAGCTAGAATCAAGATAACTTAATAGTTTAATACTAAAAAACTTAAACAACTAAGCCTCAAAGTAGGAGATCTTATTATGGTTAGTAAGCAAAACAAGCAATCCCACTGACCTTCTAAGAAACTTGACTACTAAAAAGCTAGACCTTTCAAAATTACCAAAGTAATAGAAACTCAAGTATATAAACTAGAGTTACCCTCAACTATAAAAGTATATCTGGTTTTCTATGTAAGCTTATTGAAATCCTATTGGTAAAGTCTAGATTCAACTCAATATATTCCTCTACCCCTCTCAGAAGAAATCAAGGGTAAAGTCAATTAGATAGTTTAGAATATCATTGAAAGCAGAAAAAATAAGAGGAAGTATGAGTACTTAGTAAAGTATTTAGTATTGTAGGAAGGATACTTAGATAAGGAAGCAATATGGAAAGGTTATAAGAACTTAGTTAGAATAAGTGAGAAAATTTTGAAGGAGTTTTATAACAGACATCTGTAGGCAGATAGAGATTTTTGAGTTAAGATCTTGAGGATAAGAAACTAGGAAAGGAGTAATATTACAGAGGTTGATATAATTGATAGAGAGTCTATGATCTCCTAATGAGGTAGTTATTATTAGAATACTTACTCTATTAGTAGTATAATACCATTAGGAAATAATAGTAAGTACTAAGTAAGAAGCCTAGGGTTAATTAGGACAGGATACTGTTAGTTACCTACTGCTTAGTAGAGTAAGCTGGCACAGGGCCCTAATTAGAAATACTACTCTATTATCTCTAGAAGAAATAACTAGGCTAAGTTTAGTACTAGAAGAAGCTGATGTCTAAAACCTGATAGATAATAGATTAGACTATATATCTAGTAGATTAGAACAAGGCTTTAGCCTCTATAGAAAGCCACTGTCAGAAAGAACACATAGAATAGGATCTAGTAAGAGTATTTAACTTGAGCTAGATAGCCCATCCTAATAGAAAAACTATTATTAGTAAAAGCTGTAATACTTCTGCTTAAAGTTATTTTTGTATAAGAATATATTCTAAGTTTTTATTGATATAATTAGTTATGATAAAGTACTCCTATTATAAAAAAGGATAAAGAAGTACTTTCTATAAAAATTAACTTTTGCATGGATTCCTAAATTGACTTCTAAATTGACTCTGGAATTAACTCCTAAATTAACTCCTGAATTGACTCCTAAATTAACCTCTAAATTAACTCTTAAATTCAATATACAAGTAGGAGTAATTCTCATAGTATCAATATATTAGCTGAAACTAAATTAATTAACAACTTATGCTATACTTAGTCTAGTTGTATTATCTTACTATGGTATTATAGTTACTATTAGGAGCTATTCTAGCTGGCTCATAGGATTACAATAGGCAGCTAAAATAGCCTAAGCGACCTTATCAGTACTGAACTTAGTAACCTATCTAAGACCCAATAGGGGCCCAAGGGACCTTACTAGTACTTAATTCAGTAACTCAATAGATCTACCTAGAAGTTTAAACTGAAATGGCCTGAATAACCTAATTAGTGCTAAATTTAGTAATCTATACGAGACCCAATGGAGCTCAAGTGACCTTACTAGTGCTTAAGGCAGTAACCTAATAAAGAGCTTAAGCGATCTAGAAACTAGCTAGTATATAGCAGACTCTATCTCTTTTTAATACTATAAACTTGATTCTAATTCTATAATATACTAACTAGAGTAGTTTAGACATGCTGCAATATTACCTAATTGAATTAATAGAGAATCTTGAGTATATGCATGAGATATAGAATTATAGAACATATTATATATATTATGCATATTAAGTATATTGAGTATATTGAATATATATATAAGATGTAGGCTATATTAGTCATATTGAGTCTGTTGAGTATGTTGAGTACATATATGAAATATTGAGTATATTGTATATATATAAGCATAGTAAGTATGTTAAGTATATTAAGTATATTAAGTACTCATATAAGTTGGAAGGCATATTAGGTATATTAAGCATGTTGAGGATGTATATGTAAGATATATACTATATAAGGTATACAATATCTTATTAGGCATATTATGTACGCTTATGAGATATAGGCACATTAAGCATAGTATATATATTGAGTATACATACATAAGATGTAGGATATATAAAGTATATTAAGTATATTGAAGGCCACTAATAACAACTACCTCAGAACAAGCATTTGGAAGTGACTCTACAACTACAATAACTCTCCTACTGAAATCTACATAGATTAAAAGTACTCAGCAAGCTAAGTTTTTTAATCTAATTCTTATTCTCAAATATCTAATAGTACAAATTTCCCCTATGAGACAAAATCTCAAGAATCTGTCAGCTTACTACTACCATTGTAAGTATATTACTCTACTCCTATTATACTAAAACCATGAAGCTCAGTGCTATCGAGAGTGATATTGCACTGTTTCTAGAAAAGATCAATAAAGGACTAAAAAAGAAAGTATTCCTATATATTATATATATAAATACCAAAAAGTGAAAGTTTTATTCTTTCTACAGAGACATAAATAACAAGAAATCTCACTGGTAAGGAGAATATTTCTAGTACCTAAGTAAGAGATTAGGCAGTAGTTTATATAGAGCTAATAAGTCTAGTACCATTACCACTACTACTACTACCACTAGTACTAGTATCACTACTATAGATATTAGCTGGCTCTAGTATGAAGAAAAGAAAGGGAAAGACTCTAACTCCTAATCAGATATATGAGATGAAGAACTAACTTAGTGATGAGAAGATCAAAAAGATTATATTATCTGTAGAAGTAGTACTAAT
>WHUZ01000301.1:0-13795 GCA_015179045.1 Kalaharituber pfeilii | reverse complement strand
TCTCCGAATAGTATCTTTAATGCCACTTTGATAAGGTGATATCTAATTCCATCTGGACCTGGCGCTGATGTGTTTTTTTATACTTCTTAGGGCTGCTTTCACCTCCCTCTCTAACGTTACTTACCTTGCCATGTGATAAGAGGACTACTGAAGACTAGGATCCAGACTTATCACAGAAACACTTGCTTTTTTCGTAGTATAATGCTGGCAGAGGTTAGTACTACCTCATAAATGTTGGCAGATCATTGGACTAAGGTATTTGAAGCATCATTTTTTTCACCTCACTGTCATGAGCAGTGACAGTGAGGCGTGCCTTACTTCCACCTTTCCAACACTCTTTATATATGCTGTTCAAATGTTACAGAACTTGAGCCAATTCTCTACTCCCTTACCTATATTGTCAGCCTTCGATCCAATCAAGGCAACCAGACAACCATCAGTCTACTATGTTTCATGCGCATATATAGATACTGTATCCTTGAATGATACATGTACTCAAGGGACTCGGTAAGACCCACCTTGCACGAACTTCTATATATGGCAAGGCCAATTTATTTCCTTTTATCAGGTTTTAGCTAATCGTACAAGTACAAATATCTTGTCATGGGAACTCTTATATGACACATTGTAACTATATAGTGATAACTCTACTAGCCCTTCTGTCTTGCCATAAAGACATTTTTCTTAAGATAGGTCTCATAATTGATACGGCAGTTATTTCTATTTGCTACTGATGTAATAGTAGGTGCATTATGTACATTCTCAGGATAGACAATTTGCATAGTCCAATTCCAACTTAGTTCAGAGTCAGTGGAAGGTGTTTATAGGTAGGACTCGACTTATTCTATGTTTTTTAAATACTTAGCCCACTTTTACGATGATAGTAGCTAATTTATTTAAGGTAGACTTGTTGAATGAGAGGGCACTGTACAGCCAGTTTAATCTAGCTATCTAACCAGTATCATCTCCTTCTCACATTTAGAACAAAAAGACCCCACTCTAGCACTCTATACTGAAGCGGAAATGTATACCTAAAGATGTGAGGATCAGTACAGAAAGAGTTCTCTTATTGTATTACGATTTGCTAGGAAATTTGCAGTCGGAAGTGCTATATCTGTTACCATATTAATACCCACTTATTTATCAATACTATTGCGAGTTTATACTACACAGGACATAAGTCCTGAATAATAAGTCTACTAACGTACCTTACCAAAAGATACATGAATAACAAATACAACTCTTACCTCTACAAAGGGCCCAAATTGTGTTTCGTCATGTCAGGTAAGGTACCTATAAGATTCATTCTTGTCTACTTTACTGCTAACTACTATTGGTATTTCATTAATATAAGAGGAATGTGGTATAAAGGAACTACATTATATTATTCTACTAACTAGGCAGTAGTTTTGTTGAGAAGGATTTTTTTTTTTTTTTTTTTTTTATTCATGCAACCCTGCATACAGGCTACCAGCCTATGGCAAGGATCCATATACCCGGGCCAGGTTTGAGACAACTAACTACGGAATCTACATACACCCTTGAGCACCCAGTGCCCTCCGTCTCCCAGCCCCCGGCTACCCCAGATCGAGGCAGGCAAACCAGTACTCGACCGGGTCACCTTTCACGCCTTCTTACTTCCATTCTTTCTCCTCTAAGTTCTTCTAGGACTGCCAGGTGACATGTGCCCCATTTTTGTTCTTCCTTTAGGACTGCTCCAGTTCTGTGCATTTGAACACCACATGCTCAGCACTCTATGCCTTACCACATGTGCATTGTACCTCCTCGCCACTGACCATCCTCCTCCACAGAGCTTCGCCTTTTCTAGTCCACAGCCAAGTGTAATTTGTGAGTGCTCTCCTGCTCCACTTCATGAATTTACTCTTCCCAAACCCTGCACCCTCCCTCTCCTCTTTTCTTTTTTGAACTAACTCTTGACAGAGCCCACCCTCAGTGGCCTACTCATCATACCTCATGCCCTTAGCCCTCTCTTTGGCTAACTCATCTGCCTTCTCATTGCCTTCTATCCCTACATGGGCCTTAACTCATACCAGCTGCATTGCATCTGCCTTCCTTAGCCTCCGCTGCCTCTCTACAATCAGCTCTATCACCCACACTAGGTCTGCAGTTCTTGCCTTGCTAGTTTTTCCTACTTTCTGAACTGCACTGATAGTTGCCTGAGAATCTGCGAGTAGTAGTACTTTTGCACTGCCATTAATTGCTTGAAGTGCACCCCTTATTCCTGAGACTGCACCGTCCAACACAGTTGCCTTTATGCCTACCCACCGGGACCCCTCTGACTCCCCAGCTACTACCTGCCTATTGAGAAGGATTGTTAGTCTTTGTCTTTCTTTGTCTATTACTATGGGAATTTGTTTGAGCCTATGAGAGAAATACAATGGAGTGTATTATATGTAGCTGTTACAGGATATAGTTTGTATTGAAAGATAATAGATTAAGTACTTTTCAGAACTACGAGATACTTGTTAAGCTGATATAGAAAAGTATATATATGATATAAAGTAACTGTTGATGGTTATGGTATAAGAGTATCAGGGTTTAAGAGATGGAAGTGACTGGGTAGTCAGAACCTCCCAAGTTCTGGTAGCATTCGCACTTAGTGTAAGCTCTTAGTCGGATTTTCTGAGTGAGTTTGAGTTGAGCCGGTTTGTCATACTATAAAATGTATCTGACTCGGCTACTGAGTAAGCCGGTATAAGTTGTATGTATGGCAGGACTAAGTTGGTGTGATAATATACAACTGGTACTCGGCTGCTGAGTGAGCCGGTATGAGTTGTATGTGCAGCATGACTGAGTCGAGTGATACTGTATAACTACTACTCGGTTCCTGAGTGAGTTTATAGTAGAGTCAGAGGAATTTTATTGAAAGCTTACACTGACTCAACTTGCACCGATACAAACGCTATCTGCAACTATGTCACTTACCAATAGGACAATTGGAACCAACTCTTACTCCTTGCAGAGTTCGCATACAATAATGCACAACATAGCTCCACCAAGACTTCACCTTTCTTCACTAACTATAGCTTTCACCCCCTTGTTGATACCATCAATGAGGAAGAGGCCCTCAACGTACCCTCGAGAGAACTCACAGGAGAATAGAAATGGATTCGCAAGGAACTGAATAAATCAATCAAATAAGCAGCTAAGTGGTATAACCAACATCACACCCAATAGCCAAACTTCAAGGAAGGAGACAAAGTCATGCTTGACGCTAAAAATAATCCACAAAAAGACCTTTCAAGAAACTCTACGCTAAGTTGATTGGACCCTTTACTATCGAAAAAGCAATAGGCAAATATTCCTTCAAGCTTAAGTTACCATACAACTTGAAGATGTACCCTGTCTTTCATATTTCACTACTCGAACCATTCAAAACATCTGCTCTCCACTCTCTACCTGAACAACCATCCCTACTAATGTAAGAAGGCAAGAAAGAATACTTCATAGCCTCCATCATCAACATATGATACAATGGTACTAAGAAGACACTAGAGTACCTTATGCAGTAGGAAGGTTATCGACCCGAGTAGGCAACATAGGAAAGCTTAGACGAACTATTAATGAATAATCGATCACCCATAGATGTACTTAAAGAATTCTATGAACAATACCCTAATAAAGAAAAACAAGCCGAATCAGGGCTATGAGGAAGAAAGAGAAAGAAAAGTTAGAAATGCAGTCAAGTTACTGACCTAGAGTGCAGATATATCTGTCATAAAAGTACAGCATGGACCTAACCTATGAACTTAAGTTTGTATAGTATTAACACTTATCCTAGATACAAGCCAAGGTGTCAAACGGAAAAGTGTTCAAGGGGTCAAGACACTACGAATATAGTAGTATATCTTATGATAAATAGGTAAAGCTCTTACCAACTACCTTCAACGTCAAAGACTAAGTAGAGGTACAGCCTATAGTCAGGACATCACAGAATATTACCTTGAGTACGATCACGGCAATTAAGTTGCTAAGGTCAAGGTAAGAGATCTACCAATGCTAAGCTGTACAGCTTATATTCTTTTAAGAAATTAAAGAATAATAGCTAACAGGTACTCGGGACGTATGCTCTAAGAAGGGAAGTACTGTTACAGGCATAATCATTCTCATGCTATAACACCATCTTGTTCAAGTGTCGTCAAAAGGTACTACCAACTATAAAGCCTACCAGTCAGAAGTTTAACTAACCTGATACTAGTCAGGTCTATAGTAGTGGAACTTCTTCGGTTAAGAAGTAAGTAACTACTAAGATTAGCAATCTTGATTACTAACTCTTCTGGCAGCTTCTGTTGTACTATTCGTTGTACGATAACCTTTTCTTATTTTCTTATATCATCGATCTTTACATAGAGATTAGAGTTATGATAGTATTTCTAGATAGAGGCTTGCATTAGAGGTTTCAAGTTCTCATATTTGTTGTTCTAGAATTTATTGTCAGGGTTAGTCAAAAAGAAAGGCTGTCACTTGGCTTTTTTCAGGGTCTGGCTTGATCCTCAGAATCCGTTTAAGCTAAATTTGTTAATAGCTTTGAAAAACTACATTTTATATAAATAGAAGCCTAACTCACTAGAGTTAGAAGGACAAGGACCCGGAACTCAACCCTAACAAATATAAAGCTTTCTTACTACCTTAACTACTTTATTTTCCGTAACTTATATTTAATTATATTTTACATTACACTTAGTTATTTAGTAAATGGCTTACCTCCAACATACCCTATAATAGGATCTGAGTTTCTCATTAAGAAGAATCATATTAGTTGTTGGGGTGCCCTCAGTCCTGAATCCCCACAGGAGGTCAAATGTAGGGTCAGAGTTTTGTTTGGCCATCTGAGACAGTTTGAGATAGTAGCCATTCTCAAACTGTTAGATCTCTGACAGAATGTTTTTTCTCAAAACATTCTGCCTTACTTGGGTACTCAGGCTTAGTTGGTTTCAAACCTAAGGCTTATGCCTAGTTGCTTGCTTGTCAGAAAGATAAACTGAGTATTTATTATAGATGCAATAGGCCTAGCTTATCTTCTTATAGATAAGAGAGTCCTAGGGCTGAGGGTTTGGAGTGGAGGGGGAGAACTTCACCTATTTTTTTTGAGTTTTAGTAGGACTCTTCTTCTTTTCAACCCTATTACTATTTATAGGGCTTTTCCTCATTCTCCTACTTCTGTCTCTGGCATCCTCCTTAAGGGAGAAGGAGCTGTTACAGGCATGAGGGGCTTGGCTCTGGTAGGTACTAGAAGGTACCAGATGTTACAGCTACGGAAGAGTGAATACCACGGATCGGAGTCGCTATAGAGGTTTGTATACAGTAGTGCTGGAGTCACCACGAAAGTGTGAATGCGGCAGGTCAGTATAGCTATGGAGGTGTATACGACAGACCAGAAGGGCAGCTACTCGGTATGGAGTATGCAGCAGAGTGGAGTGATTCATAGGCATATTGAAGGAATGATAGATTCAGAGTTATAGAGAACTTAGAGAATACTACTAGTATCTTGATTCTTCTAACTATGCTATCATCAGCTGGTGCTTATATAGACTTCAGTGCAGCCATACATAAATAGTTAATAAATAAATAATTGGCTGGTAATGTAGCGATTTCTTATCAATGCCAATACTAGTAGTAATAGGCACACGTAATAGAAACATGTGAAAATACTATGGACGTAAGATAATGCTATGTACTAGTGCATGTGTACATATATTAGCTTTTAAATGAGCCGAGTGCATTGCAGATCTAGAGGTCATACTAAAAATATTCGACAAATACTTTCTTAGTACTACCCTATTCGATAAATAAATGAATCTACTACCAAGCCTAATGGGTAATTAGTCTGGTCTATCAGCATTGGTCTTATATAATGATTTAGGGTAAGTGTTACCCAATACGAGTAAGTCTTACCATAGTTGTAAAATTACCCTCCGTTCTAGAGCACTCATCCCGAGTAACAATTATTGAAAAGCTATGAGCTAACTGTAACTGTGAGCAATATAATCGAACCCAAAAGGGTTAAAAAAAGCTACTGATATATCAGCATACCTTATGCACAAGGTCCTATACAGATTTTTGATCATCTATAGCCGACGGTAAGACTGGTGTATCTTCAAATACTCATTCATCATCAGTGAGCTATTAAAAACCTTAATGAAGATCAAAACCCTATAGGAAAAATCTCTTCATAAGAAAAAGGTACTCACATCAAAAAATCATCTGAGTAGCTTGGCCATAGTCATCGGTACCTTATTAGACCGTAGAGTACCGAGGGTTTCTCATATACCAGTCATGGAACTCTCTGACAGATTTAAGAGATCTTTGCAAGTTCCTAATCGGTTCCCAAATATCTTTGTCTTCGCCATATACTTGCCATCGAATTCGGTACTTTACTACTCTATTGATTCATTTCGAATCAACTATATGGTTGACTTCAAAGAAAAATTCATCGTTATCATAGATTTCTATTTCCTAGGGTTCAAGTCGTTCTTAGAAGGGCTTCAGAAGTGAGATGTAGATGACTTTATGAAGTCGCATGCCTTGCGGCAAAGCTACCTTACATGTATGGTCATTGACAACTCATGAGACGGGGTAGGGACTAATGTATTTGTTGGTCAAGGTTCGATTATTTCCTGAAGTAACCTTTAAATTCCTTTGATCAATAAGAATCTTGTCTCCTACTTGGAATTTCCTTGCTTTATCAAGGAAGAGGTTTGACCATCTATTATTTATCTTCTTTAGAGTGTCGGCAATATGGTTGTGTACTATAGTCATCCTGTCTAGCTAGTCTTCAGCTGCTAGAGAGGCGTAGGTATTGTCGTCTGAGAGGTGAATAACTTTAGGGTCAAATCCATATAAAGAGTGAAAAGGACTATAGTTGTGGGTTGAGGTAGCAGTAGAATTGTAAGCGAACTTAGCTAGAGGTAACCAAGTTACCTATCAGCTCTGTTGGTCATAGCAATAGATACGAAGATACTGTTTAAGAGTCTGTATTACTCATTCAGAGAGTCTATTGGTCTAGGAGTGATAAGCAGTACTAAGTCAGAGTCCTATGTCAAGTTTCGAGGTTATTTCTTTCTAGAGGGCTGAGGTGAATTGTGGTCTACAGTCAGAAGTAACATGTAAAGGTAGACCAAATTGCCGAAAGACGTCGTTGATGAAAGCATTGGTGACATCTCACATTGTTTAAGTGTTTCTCGCCGGTATATAGTGTTGCATTTTGGTAAGCCGGTCTGTGACAATTAAAATAGTATTAAAGCTCTCGGATTCTAGTAGTTCTCTAACAAAGTCTATAGCTATCTCCTCCCAAGGCTTCGTACTAGTAAGTACTGGCATAAGTCTAGTTTGCCCCAGATGTCGGTTGGCTTTGGCCTTCCAGCAGGCTGCACAACTGGTGACATAATCGGCTACTTGATCTTTCCAGCTGTCCTAGTAGAAGTTCTAAGAGAGGAGTTCCTGTATTCGATGTACACTCTAGTATCAAGCTACGCTACTGTCATGGCATTATCAACCTCGTAATACTTCTAGTCAATACTATTCAAGTACTATATTGGATCTGTCATCATTCCTTACTTATTCATTACAGTTGACCCCTAGGATATTAGTCCATGCATCGTCCACTTCACCTGCTTCTTCGTCAACCAGTATTGCCCATCTTTAAATAGTTGTTCAATGCTGCCAGAGATGGTATCATCAGTTCATCGTGAGAGAGCGTCGGCTTTGCTATTAGGCTGATATAATTAAATTTGGAAAGTTTCTGGCTCTAGTTGGATTGCTGGCTGTTAAGGCATTGTTTGGTGATGAGGTACTGTAGTACGTGGTAGTTAGTAAGGATAGTAAACTTAATTCCCGATAGCCATTTCTTGTACAGACAATTGAAGATTGCTAGTAGTTCGTTATCATGGATAAAGTAGTTTCGTTCGGCAGGGGTTAGTATTTGGGAGTAGTAATCATATGGGTAAAGGATTATAGTTTCGGTAATATCATTTTAAGCCTCAAAACAAAAGTGAGTGCCTGGTCTGAGCAGTCGGTTTCATAATCGTAGGCAGGGATCGATCGAACTATCGCAGTATGAAGCACTTATGAATTTGTCTTTCTATAAAAGCAGCTCACTGCTCTGTGCCTCCTAAATAAAGTGTATGTTTCTAGTCAAGGCTTATACGCAGTTGGGTTGTAGTGGAGTAATTCAAAATAAATTGGCAGTAGTAGTTAGCAAAGAGTTGGCAGTAGTAGTTGCGAATAAATCGGCAGTAATAATTGAGAAAGAATCGGCGATAGTAGTTTGCCAAGCCTAGAGAGGCTTGTACCTCTTTCTTCTTTAGCTGTGGCCAGTTACGAATGGTAAAGAGTTTGGCTGGGTCCATCTTAACCTCGAGGCTATTAATAAAATGACCAAGGAATATGGTTTCATGCACATGGCACTCACACTTGGCCAGCTTGACTACAAGCCCATGTTTGCTCAACTTTAGTAAGCACTTCTTCCACTTATCCTTTACTGGTCTTATTTAGTTTTATCTTCATAGATTAAGATGTCATCCTAGTACTAAACAACTCCATCGATACCAGTAAGAATCTCATCCATCATTTCCTAGAAGGAAGCGGATGCGCTAATAAGTATGACTGTATACTTCGAATAGGCCTTTAAATATATTTGACAGCCATCTTTTATTTGTCGCTACCTCAGGTCTCTTGAGGAGTTCCGACATTAAGAGCAAAGAGTGTTTGCTCGGAATGGTGAGTCTGTTTAGTGTCTTATAGTCAATGCACGGTCGGAAGGACCCATCTTTCTTCAGAAAAAAAAAAATCAGTAAAGCTGCTTTTCAACCTTAACTTTCGTATCTTTCCTGCTAGTAGGTGTTCGATGATATACCTCTAAAGGGCCTAATCTTCGTACCAGGTATACTGTACCATAGGGAGTCTTCGCATTTGGATTCTCAGAGGGATTTCATGGTCCAAATTTTGGTGAGGGGGTAAATGGCATGCCTGTTTATCAGAGAAAACATTAAAGTATTCACGAGTAGTGCTCGTGTACATCAATCAACAGAATATTACCCTCCTTGAAAGTGTCAATATCATCAGAAAGAATAGAAAGCAAATCATTGTAAATGCAAGGACTATTAAACATGCTATACTTCAAAACACTATTAATACAATCAATCGAAAAGTTATTAACTAGGATAAACTAATGATGCATTCTCCAATATAACTTCGGTATCAAATCGAAAATAAATTCCTTTCCTGGAGACGCATTCAAAACAGAAGACGAAATAAAATAAATTGAGGCTTATCAGGTTTTCCTGAAATGCTAATAGGATGTACATAATCCAAAGCAGAAGAAACAGAATCAGAAACTGGGATGCCAGAAAACGAAAACGAGGTATTAACAACAAATCATCACCTTGCTTGATCAGTGCAGGCCTTGCTTCATAGCCCCAATCTTAACTTCTCATCCAGTACCAAAGAAACAATTGGCACAGAGGCTGTACAGTCCACAATAGCCCTAACGGTTTTCCCAGTTTTAAATTTTATCTTGTAACTGAGGAGGTCGCTGTGATGGGGAGTTGTACCCAACTGAGCAGGGTCCCCATCTCATTCTCCAAGTCAGACAGTCCAGTGATCCTCTTGGATCCGTTAATGGCCTATATCTCGAGGTGGCCAGAGTCTTTTTAGGCTGCTCGAGAGAGTGGATTCATGACTCTAGGGCATTTTACTTCCCCTTTGTCTTCTTTCTTTAGCTTCGGTTGAGTTTCTACCACTTCTCCCATCACTTATGGTTCCACCACTTCTTTTTGCAGTATGACGTAATCTTATACCCACTTGATACATCAGTTGCCTTTTGTTATGAGTAAGGTAAGACTTATAAAGTCGGTTTCGGAAGCACTGCCAGAGACATATGCTAAAGATGTGACTAATCACCATTAGGCAATGTCCACTGCTAAATGGCGGTTGCCTACTAAAGTGTGTGTTGAAGTTGCACATGGTCTACCAATATGCGCACATGCATTACAGACCTTCCGGATGCATGTTTCTATTATGTTCACATCTTTCCGGCTACCGTAGACCTTCCTAATACATGCCTCCATTACGTTCACACTTTTCCAGCTACTGCAGACCTTTCTAATGCATGCCTCCATTACGTTCACACCTTTCCGGCTACCGTAGACCTTCCTAATGCATGCCTCCATTACGTCCATGCCTTTCCAGCTACTACAGACCTTTCTAATACATGCTTCTATTACATTCATGCCTTTCCTGCTATTACAGACCTTCCTGATGCCTGTTTTTTATTACATTTATCTGCCTGTATGCCTTAGTATATTCATTGTCATGTTACTATCAATTGACTAGTTATGTAGGACAGCCGGAAGTCTATATAAACAAGCTGAACAGTTAGCTAGAAGGAAATCAAGACACAAGCAGTATTCTAAGTCTCTCACTTGAAAACACTCTTGTGTAACCTCTGCCGTCTGCTTTGCTGCCTTCACGGAAAACCAGTACTACTTTCGTGAGTCTAGCGATGCCTATACTGATATTACACTGCTAGTACCTTTATTCTTTTTTTTCTCATACCCATTGTCAATGGAGCCCTAACGATCCCTCTCCTGCCTCTCTTAGTACTCCAACCGCTCCTAGCACGCCCCCCAAGAGTCTAGAGATGCCTCGAAAGCGGTACAATCTATTCAAACAGTCCGGCCCCACCTTACCAATGATGGCCAAGATGTGGCGATGTCAGATAACTAGCCCTGTCAGATTGGATTGTCAGATAACTAGCCCCACCAGATCGAATCAGTAGATAACCAGCCCGGTCAGGCCGAGTATACTGCCCCATGCCAGATTGAAGGATAGAATGCCCCACTGACTCAGTATACCATTCCGGAACAATTCCTTCCCACCGGGCTACTACAGGTCACCCGCTTCTCTATACTCGCACAGCCAACCCCCAGAGTATTAGCTACAGCATCTTTCAAGGTGTCCAAAGGAAAGCAACAAGCACGACCCGCAGCCCCTGGCCCGTCAGCCCCTGGTTCAAGCAGCCAGTTCATGAAAGCCTTCGTAGAGGAAGCGAGCCTTGTAAAAGGAAGTCTAGAGTAAAGAACCAAACATGTGAAATCTAGTGCTGAAACTGCAATGACCGATACTGTGAACCTTGGAAATGAGTGGCTACAGACAAGGAAACAGGACATTAAGAACCTCCAGGAGCTGGTAAAAGTCAACTTCGAAACACTAGCTAACTTGGTAGATAAATGGTTCGAAGCTGAAGCCCAGGCTAGAAATGGCAGAATTGAAAACTTGCAAACCACGATGTCATAGGAAATGGGGACCCAACTGACCACATTAATCACTCAGATAAATGTACTGACCTAGCAGATCACTACCATCCTATACCAGCAACAGAACCAACTACCACCACCACCACCACCGAATAATCGAAGTTAGAGACTCTCCCGCAGTCATTCGGGGTCCCGCCACCGCTCAGGGTCTCGTCACTGCCGATGGCAGTCCTATTCGAAGTCCCGCTCACCATCACTCAAGGTGAAGCAACTAAAGTCATTCTCTGGAAAGCATGATGAACTGGAGGATTTCCTCTTCTCCATGGAGGAGTACTTCGAGGTATATAATGTTGAGAGTAACAGAACTAAGAACAGAATGATTTCCCACTACCTGGAGGGATCTGCAAAAACCTGGTAGAGGCGCCACCAGAATTCAGAATGGAACTGGCAGGAATGTACGGAGCAATTTCACAAGCAATACTAGGATAAACAAGACAAAGCTAAAAAAGCTCGAAAGATCTACAATACTCACCAAGCAAAGGATATTCGCTCCTACCTCACCGACATCGATGAATGGAACTTTTCGGCAAGATTAGAGGATAAGGTCCTAATCAGGTTCGTTATGAAGAACATCGACACTATAATCGCAAACTATATAGTAGGGCATCCAGACGCTATGACAAACTGGTCTCTATGGAAGGAAAAAGCTATATCCATTGCTACCTATGCCTCCAAGACCTCCTACTCCTCCTCGCACAGGTCCTCCATCAATAAGTGTAAGCAAACATCGGGAAGGGTGACCACCACCATACTACAGGCCGTTTCTCAAGAAGGGTACACCTGGAGAATCCAAAAAATAATGACAATGTACCAGACGAGGTTAAGAATCGCAGAAAGAGAGATGGAGTGTGTATCCATTGTGGAGGAGATAACCACCCAACATCGAACTGCTTCCTAGGATGGACATGCAAGCCTGATCAGTCGAAGAAGCCACTTTACAAAGGTCAAACAAGAAAAAGGGTAGTCAAATCCCTAGAGGACCGAGTCGAGCGTCCAACCAAGAAGAAACATACTACTGATAGGCCCCACCATCTGTATTATAGAACTCAATACAGAGAATGAGTCAATCCACAGTGATTCGAGAAAAGAATGAGTGGCACCCAAAGCACTGTTGGGAAGTCCCCAGAATACCACCCACTTCTAGCAATGGATATTGAGTTCCAACCCTCAGGAACAAAGATCCAAGCTCTCATTGACCCTGGTGTATCTGCTTCTGTCGTTTCTTTGTCTTTAGGTAGAAAACTGGGTTAGAAAGACTGGGCTAGATGTATAAATATATAGCAGAGAGACAGAAGCTGCCTGGAAGGTGGAATAAAGGTCTTAAATACTGTGTTTGCTTTTTTTAGTGTTCAAGATAAATCAGGTAATGTGATCTCTAGGACTGTACTTGACTTTTGATGCAGAATATTTGGATATTGGTAATAGAGAAGTGTTGTTAGGATTATCTTGGTTAGGAAGAAAAAGTTTCTCTGTTGATTATGAAAACAGGCATTTGGTCCATAATTTCCTTAATTTTGTTGTTCCTTACGATGAGATTATTTTACTGTCAGTTTCTGTTTTAGACTTAGCAAAAAAACTCTTAGAAGAAGGCGATATACTACTAATGATTGACGCATGCGAACATTACGAACGTTACGCTCAAGTGTTTTCAAGGAACAAGCAGCCAGACTACCACCTCACTGACCCTGGGATCATGAGATCCTGCTCAATGATCCTAATACTAGAGTACCTAATGGCCTGATATACAAGACCACTTGGGAGGAAGATGAAGCCCTGCAGAGGTATCTTGGAAGAGCATCTGCCTATCGGTAAGATCCGGTGTTCAAATCTGTGGCTGGTGCACCGTACTCTTTGTCCAGAAAAGGATGGTTCTCTCCATTTATGTGTGAACTATAGAGGCCTCAACAAGATCAGTACCAAATCGGTACCCCCTCCCACTCATACTAGACCTTCTGGAAAAGACATGTGGCAGAGTAAAAATACTTTACCAAACTGGACCTTAAGAATGGCTATTATCTTATTTAAATCAAGTCAGGCGATGAGTGGAAGATCGCCTTTAAAACCAAGAAGGGCTTGTTTGAGTATACTGTTATGCCGTTTGGGCTTGTTAATGTACCCACGAGTTTTCAGGAGATGATGGATGAAATCCTGAAGGATGTTGATGGTGTATTATTATCTTGGGATGACATCTTGGTCCATGGAGGAAAGACTGAGGCCGAACATCAAAAAATCTGGAACGAATCCTACAACTGCTACTTGACCATAGCCTAGCCATAAACCTGGCCAAGACGGAATTCTACGTGCAAGAAACAGTCTTCCTTGGCCATATTATCAATAGGAAGGAGATCAAGATAGACCCTCACAAGCTCAGTACTATTACCGATTGGCTAACACCCACTAAGAAGAAGGCAATCCAGAAATTCCTAGGTTTCACCAACTATTACTACCCTGTCATCAAA
>WHUZ01000300.1:0-14012 GCA_015179045.1 Kalaharituber pfeilii | reverse complement strand
TGGTTTAGGAAGAAATTCTCGAGCCTGGCTTTTTATTGAAGGAGAGCATTATTAAATTGTATGCTTTATCTGTTTAATACATTATTGAATTAGGCAGCTTAAGCTGTCATAATAGCATCAAACCTTTGCCTTAGAGCTGTCAGGTTAGTTAGTATGGTCTCATTATTCACTTGTGGCTGAGCTGTAAACTCATTAGTCAGATTTACAACTCCTGTTAGTGCTTGTTGGGCCTCTAATTAGGTATACTCTATGGTCTCTTTGAATTTATTGGTAGTTTCATTCCCTACTTTCTGCATTTCCTTCATCTCCAGTATCTCTCTATATAGTATTAGAGAGCTATTAGTGGGGCCCGAAGATAGAGTGGTGGCTTTAGCCATAAAGGCCCCAGGTTTGCCTATTGAGGGAGTAGATTTAGCCATTGTGAGGGTAGGTTTGAATCTTTCCTTTCCCTTAGAGCTAGATGGTTCTCCTAACTTCTCTATAATTGCTTAAGGTATGGTAGCTGTAGGGCAAGGCAACTGAAGGAGAGGGTGCCATTAGAGTACAAGCCACAAGGTTGCCACTCTGAAGTGGTGAGTTCCATAGCTTATCCCAGATATTGCATATGATAGAGTATAGGCAATATGGTACTGGGGTTGTGAGTATATTGCTATGAGTTGCTCAGGGTGCCTTGCCTATATTTTCTGAGTTTCCGGGACGATAGTATTGGTTTCATCCTCATTATCGCTTATGTACTAGTGAGGGGATGGTGAGCGAGAAGTCATGAATGGATCAGTCATAAGGGGGGTAGTGATATCTATAGAGTCATCCATTGATGCTACTGATACTATAGTTTATATGAGTCTGGCTCTTTGTACGGGAGAGAGGTATGAATAGGTGATATTCAGTTCTCACCATTATTACAGGTTGTAACCAACTATCTTACAAACTATTATACTAAAAGATAGAACTACCAGTAACTCCTGGTAGTATGGTCAAGATATATAGGAGTATCTATGCATATGGGCTCTTGCTACTAGTTTGTGCCAGATCTTTAAGCATAGCAGAGGTAGGCCAGTTATATGATCTCATAGCTCACTGCATTTTAGCTCTGCTCTAGGTATACTCACATACTACCATGTCATACTATTATGACATTACTTCCTCCTTAGTAGAGTATATCCTGAACTCTCTATATATTAACTCCTAGCTATCCATTACTGCCTTAGAGCTTCAATTTCATATGCCACTATACTACTTTATAACCAATGACTGGCCTGTAGCTGTAAGCCATTCAACTTTAAAGATTGCGTACAGTATCTCACATTTGCTACATATAAGGTTTGAACTAGCAACCCTACTAGTAGTACTGTTATAGGTTGCAACTGACTATCTTGAAAACTATTACACCAAAAGGTAGAACTACCAGTGACCTCTGGTAGTATGGTCGAGATATATAGAAGTATCTATGTATATGGGCTCTTGGTACTAGTTTGTACCAGGTTTTCAGGCATAGCAGGGATAGACTAGTTACATAACCTTATAGCTTACTACATTTTAGCCCTACTCTAGGTATGCTCATATACCATCATGTCATACTGTCATGATAGCTATGTAGTATTCAGCTGTAATACCAGCCAGCAGACATGGTTGTTAGTAATGAATCAGAGCCAGTAGCCCTTGTCAACCTCTTACCACAAAAATTCAACATCAGTATGAAGTTGTTTTTATTGCAATTGCTATGATGTAAGCTCATTATGGTAGAAATTAATCTACTCTTTTAGTTCTTACATACAAATTAGTAGATTGTAGTCATCAGCAATTATCAGGTACATAATTAGTATAATCAAGAGTAGGATGTATAGTATGGGGATAAACTAGAAGTTGAGCAGTGTAATATTACTGCTAGACACTTCAACATTGTTAAGCAGTAGTGGTCTGGTAGGAATAGTACAGCTAAAGGCAAGTGATGAAGAAGAGTAGACAAAAGGTATGTAATGAATGTAGAATTTGAGTAAAACTTAGGATACTACTAGTATCTTAATTCTTTATAACTAATAGTGGAAACTAGAGCTTATATATTAAGTGCTCATCATACATAACTCGTTAACAATTAATAACATGACTGAAATATGATAACACTATTGTATAAAATAGATAAGTAAATATAGAAACAGTAACATAATAGAAATATATAATAATATAGATCCCCTTTCTAAAACTAATAAGTAAGCAAAGTGTTATCTATATTATAACTGTATATTATTAGTAAAGGTATTGCAAGTGACACCAGTTGTTTCATAAGTACTGTACATGTATTAATGCAGTGTACATACAAGAACTGATACATACATCTGTAAGATAACTACTAAATAACCAAAGTATATTGCGGCTCACCTAGTATTAATCAGATATATCTTAGTAAGTCTTATAACAGTACAGAGATAGTACCTTCCTGATATTCAGTAGATCTATACCTTTAGTCGTAACAATCACCTAACTTGATCCAAATGCGGTAGTAGCCATTTTGGAGATCTAATTTGATGAAATATTTACTACTATAGGTCTTTTTCAGAAGGTTTAGTATAAGTAGAAGGAGGTACCACTTCAGTACTATGATCTTTTTGAGTTTCTTGTAGTTTACACAGACATAAAGTAAGCTATTCTTTTTTCAGATAAATAGTATTAGTATACTAGCTATAGATCTTGAATATCTAATCTTACTAGTAGATAGGTACTCTTTTAGATATCTCTGCAAAGCTTTATTTTCCTCTTAGGTGGTCTTATATATTAGGCTATTAGGTACTTTAGCATTAGAGTCATTAAGTAGAATCTTATGATTCTAGAATTAGTAGAGTAGTAATCTGGCTACTTACTACTCAGAAAACACTTAAGTATAATATTTCTAATATTCGTATATATTAATTATTAGTAATATATTACTCTCCTCTAGGGGTTCCTTTCCTAACTCTAAAATAGAAATAGATAGTAGAACAATTTTATTATAAGAAACTATAAAATCAAGGAAATTATATACTAAATATTGGTTTTTATAATCAATAGAGAAACCCTTCCTTCTTAATTAAGATAATTCCAAAAGTACTTCTCTATTACTAATATTCGAGCATTTTATATTAATATCAAATATAGTACTAGAGATCATATTACCTGATTTATTCTAGATACCAGAAAAAACAAATATAGTATTTTAAACCTTTATTTCTCCTTCTAGGAAGCTTTCGTCTCTTAGATATATATTTATGGGCCTAGCCCAATCTTTCCAATCCAATTTTCTTCCTATAGACAAAGAAATAATAGAAGCAGATGCATTAGAGTTGACAAGGGCTTAGATCTTTATTCTAAAGGGTTGGAATTCAATATCAGTTATCAGAAGTAGATAATATTTAGGAGATTGTCCAATAGTACCTTAGGTATTCCTTCTTTATTTTCTGAATTACTATATACTGATTTGTCATTTATATTAAGTTCAGTAATATAGATTATGAGTCTCTTAGTAATATATTTTCTTTTAGTAAATTAGTTAATTTAGTCCTCTAGGGATTAGATGACTCCTTTCTCTTATTTGATCTTTATGAGTTACTTTTTTAGCTATTTGGGCTTATATATCTATCTAAGGTAGTAATTAGATAATAAGTAGTTGTCTTCTCTACAATAGACACATAGTTCCTCCTTACCTTTTTAGTTCTTAATATTATTGGAGACTCAATTATATATCTTAGGCTTTTTCAAAATATATCTTTTATAAGAGATCACTAGTAATGTAGTAGTAGTAGTCACTCTTTCCAATATTTGCTTGTACCTATTAATAAAAGGCTTGAAGAATATATAGAGAGCTTTGGGGGCATAAGTAGCAATAGATATACTTTTTTCTTTTTACAGAGACCAGTTGGTTATAGCTTCTAGGTACTCTATTATATAATTCGCAATTATAATATTAATATTCTTTATGATAAAGTCAATTAGGATCTCATCTTTTAAGCCTACTAAAAAGTTCTATTTATCAATATCAATAAGGTAAGAGCAGATATCCTTTCTTTAGCAAGTATTCTAGATCTTTGGAATTTTTTCAGCTTTATCTTATTTATGCTAATATTGTTTTTTGAATTATTTGACATATTATGTCCAAGTTTATTCTGTGTTTCAATAGCAGCTCTATATAATGAACTAACCTCTATCATGACTGAAATGCTCCCCCTATACATAATATATAAGACTTGAGGCTCCAAGACTCTGCCATAGCCTGAACTCCTGCCAAGCTACCATGTAGTAGTAGTACCTGAAAGCTTCAACCCTTACTGCGCACCCTAAGTCCTTACATATAGTAGCCACTTGTATCTCAGTCACTGCCCATATGTTCTTGTATATTTTCTTGTATCCATAATTTATTTAGAATATTCTCCTGCATTAGCGTAAATGTTTTCCTATGCTAGTTTGTTCTTCTACCAAGTTTCTAAACTTGTTTGATTCTCCTGTATCTAGAATATTCTTCTGCTAAGATTTCTAAGCTCTTCATAAAGGAGGCTCATCCTCATGTCCCTTTCTGCTCCTATATAATAACTTGTATCCACTCTCAGGCTGTATATAACTTTATATATATCTCTCTCTACATTATATAGTATTGACTGTCTCTACTTGCTATGAATCTTACTGCCTCCCTAGCACAAACTGCCTCTCTTATATCTTGACCTCAATCCTGACCTATTCTTTATACTTTGTTATGTCATACCAATTAGTTACTACTTTACCTAGAACCTCAGAAATTACTAGCAACTTAACTAGTAACCTCTCTGATACATCAGTATAAATCATAACTACCTGAAGAGGTCTGTAAACTACTATTACTACTACTCTCTTAGTCCCTAATAACTCCTTGACTATTAGTTTGTAATTTATATCTACTCAGCTCACAGTAGTAGAATGATCTCAGTAATCCAAGAAGTTGTAGCAAACTTCAATATACCTAAGCATGATACTACTAAGGTAGCTGAAACTCTATGGAAGTACTATTACTAAGGCTTTTATTACAGTGTCCAGCAATGACTCAATGCCATCTCAGCATAAACTATAACTCAAAGAAGTACCTAAGTAACAGAAAGTTCTAAGGCTTTAAAAGTTGCAGACCCAGTTCTATTTGATAGAACTAGAGAAAGGTTTAAGAAGTTTGTCACTCAGTTACACCTCATCTTCAATACCAACCTATCTTACTATGACAGTAATACTAAGAAACTCTCCTATACTGCATTCTAACTGTCTGGAAATGCTAGGCAATAGTTCCAACCCTACTTCAATGAAAATATAGGATAAGTTACCTTTATAGACTATACTACCTTTATTGCCACTTTGAAAGTCACCTTTGATGATCTTAATACCAAAACGACTGCTAAAAGGAAATTAAAAGCCTTCAAGCAAGGCAATGATAATTGTTTTACCTACTATGTAAAATTTGTCTCTTTAGCTATGACTTTTAGATATAATGATTAAACAAAAATTGACTTTTTCTGAAATAGGCTCCAGTTCCAAGTCAAGAACTACTTTATCAGTATCCTCAATAAGCTGACTGACTTCGATACTTTTGTCAGGCTCTATATAGGTATTGATAATAAGAACAAAGCCTTACATGCCTCTACCCCTACCTCTATTATCAAACTTACTATCCCTTACTCTTCACAAGCATCTAAAGGAACTATCTCAATGGACCTCTCAGTAAGTCAACCCTAAATTAGTCAAAAGCAAGAACTTCTCTCAAATAAAGAAAAAAAAAAGGTAATAGGAAAATAATTTGTATATATACTATAGACAACTAAAGTATTAGGCCACTAATTGCCCTCTTTGAAAAAGAACCCAAATGATTAGAACTGCCAATACTGAAATTCTTGGTCCTCTTGCCAATGCTACTCTCCTCTATATTACTCCTAAGCCAAAAATCTAGTATCCTCTTTAGTACATGATAGCTGTCTGAAGAGTACTAGAATGCTACTTAGTACAATGTACCCTAAACCTATCTCTACTTCTGCTGTTGTTTCTGCCTCTACTTTTGTTTCTGCTTCTGCCATTATTTTTGCTTCTGCCTCTGCTTCTACTTCATACTCTATCTCTATCTTATCTCTTACTTCTACTTTATATTCTATTAATTATTTTTGTATTTTGGAGGAAGTATTGATGGAAGAAACTAGTAATAAGGAATTAGGAATATCAAGAAAGGCTAGGAAAAGAAGGAATAAAAAGAATTACTTTTGTCATTATATTTCATCTATTTCTATTTCCAGAGACCTAGGAGGAGAAGACCCTTTGATTCTATTCTGTATTATCAATAATTCTATCAAATCTATCTATATGATAGACTTGAGAGCTACCTCCCAGTTTATTGACTAAGACCTTACTATAACTTTGAACCTACTTATAACTCTAAAACCTAGACTTAAGAAGCTAATGGTGGTAGATGGACAAGCCTCTATCATTGAAAATATCACATATATCTGCACTCTGAAGCTAGCTATAGACCAATATAAAGAAGAACTTACTTTCTAGGTAACTAACCTAGGAGGATAAAATATAATCTTAGGCAAGACCTGGCCATAGTAGCATAACCCTATTATTGATTGAGAAAAGAACACTATCCTATTGGCTTCCAATTACTGTCAAGCTCACTACTTACCTATGAGACAAAAGACTACCCTTATATAGATAACATAATATAGAATCACTATAGTATCCTATGCTACCTTTAAGATAGCCTTATTATAACCCAGTAGTTAGATTGGTATCATTGCTATAACTCCAGTAGTCGAACCTAGCAATAAATCTGCTAATAAATCAGTATCTTTTGAATACTATGAATTTCTACTCCTCTTTAGCATGAAGAAAGTAGATATACTTCTACCCTACCAGTACATAGACTATGAGATACTCTTAGAAGAGGGGACTAAGTCACTGTTTGGATGAATGTACTCTATATCAGACTCAGAATTATAGGAGATCTGTCACTGGCTAGACAAAAACTTGATCAAATCCTTTATTCGACTGTCCTCCTTCTCAGCTACCTTCTCTATCTTATTTGTTAAGAAGAAAGATAAATTACTCCATCTCTATATAGACTACTGAGTCTTGAATAATATTACTAAGAATGATTAATACCTATTGCCTAGAATTGAAAAGAGATCAGAGAAGTATGAATCTTTACTTAACTAGACCTCTGCTCTGCCTTCAACCTAATTCGAATCAAAGAGGGCAATAAGTAGAAAACAGCTTTTCGAACTCAGTATAGACTATTTGAGTTTCTCATCATACTCTTTAGACTTACTAATGTCCTAGCAATATATTAACAATTCATGAATAATACCTTAAAGGAATACCTCAATATCTTTTACTATATATACCTTAATAACATCCTGATATACTTTAAGAATAAGAGTGACTATAGGAACTAGGTATAGAAAGTACTAGTCAAATTTTAGGAAGCTGGACTCTTTGTTAAACTGGAAAAGTGCAAATTCTCTATCTCAGAAATATATTTTCTAGCTTTTATTATTTCTGAATAAGGCATCAGAATGAATTTCACAAAGGTTTTAGTCATTATTAAATAGAAAATACCTAACTCTATCAAGGATCTTCAATGCTTCTTAAGATTTACAAACTTTTATTGAAGATTTATTCACCAGTACTCAGCAATTTACCAACTTTTCTTTAACCTACTAAGGAAAGGTATCGAGTTCAAATGGAATAAGAAATATAGTCAAGTATTAGAGAAACTGAAAGAAGCCTTTACTTCTGCATCTATACTATAGCACTTCGAACCTGAACTAGAAACAATTTTGGAAACTAATACCTCTAACTATACTATATCTAGTATCCTATCATAAAAGGTTTCTAAGAATAGCAAACTAGTCCTCTACCCTATTATATTTATAAGTAAGAAGATATCCTTCACTGAAAGTAACTATGGAATTAGAGATAAAGAATTATTAGCAATAGTTTCAGATAGTTAATGAGTAGCATATATACCTACACGCTCTACTGTAACTATTTACGATTATTACTAACTTATAACCTAGAAACATTCAAGTCAAAGACCTTATTGAGTTGTCATTAAGGTTGATAGGCAGGTGAGTTAGTTTAATATAACTTTAAAATTACCTTCCACCTCAGAGAGAAGAATGGAAAAGCTAATACACTGACAAGATGATCTAGAAATTTTCCTAAAGAAGAGGATAATTATACTAGACTAATACAAGAAGTTATTTTAGGTAAAAAATTCTCTTCCTTCTCTTTGAATACTATAGTAAATAGTTATAAAGTCGAGATCTAAACTCTTATTTAAACTAACTCCTTTGCTTAGAACATATAAAAGGTACTAGAGAAAGGAGAAAAATAATATCTCAAGGTTCCTCTGAGAGAATACAACTTTAAAAATAGTATTTTATACATCTATAGACTGATATACATCTCTGACAACCTTAAACTATGAACTAAGATTATTTGTACCTATCCTGACTAGTCTGCAGTAGAATACTTAAAGTAAGCTTTGATATATAAGATTTTGTCTCAAAACTACTACTGGCCTAGCATGCATATAACTATAGCTCACTGTATCCGAAACTGTAATACCTGCTCCCATATAAAACCTATTTGCTATATACTCTACAAACTTCTAAAACCCTTAGAAGTATCTCAATAAAGGTAGAATTCCCTATCTATAGACTTCATTACTAGACTACCTAAGTCTAATGATAAGGATACGATCTTAGTTGTAGTAGACTGCTTCACAAAAATGGTATATTACTTTACTACCTAGCTGATACTAACTCTAAAGATACTGCTCAGCTCTTTTTTGATTATATATTCAGACTATATAGCTTGCTAGAATCCATTGTCTCTAATAAGAGTACTCAGTTTACCTCTAAATTCTCTAGAACCCTCTGCAAACTTCTTAGAATCTAATAGAAACTCTTAACTAGCTTCCACTCTTAGATCAATATACAAACTAAACAAGTTAACACGATTCTGAAACAGTACCTATAGGGATACTGCAACTACCTACAGGATAACTAGACTGACCTTCTTAGCTTGGTCAAATTCATATACAATAATACTCTATTCTTAATAATAGAAGTAACCACCTTTTTCACTAATTATGGTTACTATCTATACTATACTCTACTTTCCAAGCCCAATACTAAGTTACTTAGCCTTTTGGTTCTTCAAGAGTATGCTGACCACCTACAGGCCCTTAAGGAGTACTTGCAAACTGAAATCAAGTAGGCAAAAGCTGTACAGGCTGAAAACTCTAACTGGCATTACCTACTCATACCTAAGTATAATGTCTGTGATGAGGTCTGACTACTTCAACAAAACCTATATACTATATGATCCTCTAAAAAGCTTGACTATAAGAGATTGGAAAGGTTCAAGATCCAAGAGAAGATTTCTTCTCATACATTTAAGCTTGAACTCTCCTCCTCAATAAAGGTCCATTCTGTATTTCATACCTACTTGCTTAAACCTGTCACTATCGACCTCTTCCCTGACCAGACCTAAGAACTATCATTCTCTGTCATTATTGAAGATGAAGAGGAGTACAAAGTTAAAGAAATTCTTCACTTCTACTAAAGATATAATAAGCTAAAATACCTTATTTGCTAGACTAGTTACAACTACCCTACCTGGAAACCTACAGAGTTATATAGTAATGCCCTCTTATTGGTTCAATATTTCTATAACTCCTATCCTACTAAACCTTGACCACAAACTCTACCAAGATGAGTAGCATATATAAAGACCTAATACTCTAGTACTTCAACTCTAAAGTTTACTAAAGCTCTCTCTTTAGAAGAGAGGCTATTGTAATAAACTAACCTCTATCATAGCCGAAATACTCTTCCTGCATGTGATATATAAGACTTGAGGCTCTGAGACTCTACCACAGCCTAAACTTCTGCTGAGTTGCTATATAGTAGCAGTACCTGAAAGCTCCAACCCTTGCTGCCCATCCTGAGTCCTTATATACGGTAGCCACTTGCATCCCAGTTACTGCCCATATGTTTCTGTATATTATCTTACATCTGTGATTCATCCAGAATGTTGTCCTGTATTAGCTTGAAGCTTCTCTTATATGAGTTTGTTCTTCTATCAAGTTTCTAAGCTCATTTGATTCTCTTGTATCTAAAATATTCTTCTGCTAATATTTCTAGGCTCTTTATAAAGGAGACGTATCCCTATATCTCTCTCTGCTCCTCATATAATAACTTGTATCTACTCTTAGGCTATATGTAACTCTATATATATCTCTCTTTATATGATATAGTGCCAACTGTTTCTATCTGCTATAAACTCTACTGCCTCTCTGGCATCCGCCATCTACTCTATATCTTGACCTTAACCCTAACCTATTCTTTATACTCTACTACGTCTTTGCAGACTCTTTCAAGTAGTGGGAGATTATTCTGTTCTTAGTTCTATCATTTTCAACATTATATACTTCAAAATATTCCTCCATTGAGAAGAGAAAGTCTTTCAGCTCTTTATACTTTTTGGAGAATAATTTCGGCTACTTTATCTTAGGCAGAGGTGAGCAGAATCTTGAGTAGGACTAACAATAGTGGTGGCAGGACTCTGAGCAGCTATGTAATAGTCTTTATCCTCAATTATTTGGTGATAGTAAAGAGTTCTGCTATTGCTGTAAGATAGTAGTAACCTACTAAGTTAATGTATTTATTTAAGTAATTAATATGGTTAGTTGTATCTCTATTTCTTATAACATTACTACTTTGAGTATTTCTTATCCATTGATATAGGTCTGAGCTTCAGTCTTGAATTGTTTATCTATTAGGTTAGCAAGAGTCTCGAAATTGATATTTACTAGCTCCTTAAAGTTTATGATATCTTATTACCTAGTATATAACTATTCATTTCAGAGATTAATTATATTAGTTATTACTATTTTAGTCCTGAATTTCACTTGCCCTATTCTTTATTCTAAGCTTCCCTTTATATGGCTTGCTTCTTCCATAAATGCTTTTATAAACTAACTGCTAGACCCTGATAGAGAGGAGTATACTTATTGCTTTCTTTTACATATCTTCAGTAGTACTATAAGTTTGCCTTACAGAAATACTTCTGATAGTGGGGAGCTTACCAGTAGGGTATATAGAGTTAGTTGTGCAAATATAGAAAGGCATACTACTTGTAGTAGTACCATAGATAGGAACTGCTTTTGTATAATATATTGACTTGGAAGGCTATCCCATTCTTCAATCTCGTGGAGAGCTATATATGAAATTCACTATAGTTGGTTATCTTTAGATATCACAACATCTTGACTATCATCGATAAAGAGAGATTATATAGTTTCTACAGATTCTACTTCCTCAGAAGTATACCTGCTTTCCAACTCCTGAGGTATATGCTGAAAGTGGTTGGAGTACTGGGAGAGTCAGAAGAGTGATCATTGAAACTCTATTACTTATTAGATATAAGAGAGAAATAAAAAAAAAAGTAGTAACAGTAGTATAATAGTAATATAGATATTATTAGACTTGTAAGAGTGGCACTAAGGCAACTATAGATTTGTAAAGGTAGTGAAGCAGATAATAAAAAGTTAGATAAGAGTATTAAGTAAGAGTTCAACTTAGAATACTACTAGTATTTTTGATTTCTTCTAGCTATCTGTTTAGTCTATTTATATAGACTTTTTAACTATTAATATAATATGACAATAATATGATAAGATACATAGATAAGAAGACATAGTAGAAACATACATTAGAAGTAGAAGTAGTAGTAACTAATATATATATGTATATTAGTTTGTAAGCTATATATAGTTATTAATCTATATAACTTATTTTGATACATACTTCAGTAGATAACTGCTAGTTATTAGGCTTAAGTGAATCTAAGTATTACCTAGTAGTAATCAGCCATATCTTCAGTATATGCTTTAGTGGTGCTTCTGGAGCCATTTCTATAAGTCTTATCTTAGTCATAATACTCTATATATGTCTGCCACTAGCTCTATAGTGATATCTTCTAGTCTCACTTTCCTAGTCCTAAGAGTACCTCTCCCAGCCTCCTTGCTTTACTTAGACTATTTTACTAATGCATATGGAAGGTCAACCTCTTATTGAAAATGACTTCTAGCCACTTTAGTATCTCCTTCTTGTTCTTCTACTTCTTTCTTTCTTCGAAAGTTATTATTTTCTACTTTGACTCTTTTAATAGGATTTGATCTTCTTCTACCACCTCTATTATTACTACCCTCACTTTCTCTCTAAGTTACCCTATATTTTAATATCTATGCCAGTCCAAGATTATTGCTACCAGGTTATCGATATATGATGGTACTTTTACCTCTACTCTTATTACTATTCCTCTCAGCCTTCTTTTTATCTTTTCAATAGTGAGAATTATAAAGATTAGAAAGATAACTAGTAATAGTAATGACTCTTATAGAACTCCTATGTTTGACCTGCCCCTTCCCTTCTCCTTATCATCCCATTATACTCTAAACTCTCTAGCTCTTATGAACTCTTTCAGCTACCTCTGCTTCTTTCTCACTTCTTTACTTCCTCTCTCTTCAATTCTTTTTAGGATTACCTTCTTTCTTATAATGTTAAAGCCTTCTTTAATATTTGCTATTACTTATACTGCTCTCTCTCTCTGTGCAGGTACCTCTACATCTTTATTACTGCTCTTACCATTGCTTGGATCGTATTCCTCCTCTTATGTACTCCCAGCTAGAGTTTGTAAAAGAGTTGATCTTTTTTCTGTAGCCTGCTGGCTATGAGTTTCTCTCTGATCTTCCTAATATAATTAATCAGGTTGATTGGCCTTTATACTTTTACTATTTTAATATTCTTTTCTAGCTTTAGTATTATGATAACTCTTATCTCTCTCTACTCTACTAGGGTCCTATTCTAGATCCAGTTTTCAGTAATCTCCTTTACTAACTTATTTTCTATTAAAGTTTTTAGAGTAGCTTTAATTAATTAGTATCTGATTCTATTAGATTCTAGTACCAAATTGTGTTTAGTGTCTTGCAATATAGCCCTTACCTCTTCTTCCACTCTTTCTCTCTTTCTTTTATTCCTTTCTTCCTCCACTTTTCTCTTCTCCTTCTCCTCCACCACCTCTGTCTCCTTCTCTTTTCTTTATACAAAATTCCTTTCCACTAGCATCTTTATCTTTTTTCTATCTTTCTCTAACTCCCTCTCTTTTTTATTTCTATCAAACAATTAAAGCCTATAGAAAATATATATACTATAAAGCTAAGTTAGAATTAGAGTTTTTTTAGGTAGATAGTTTCTATTATTATTGTTAACTTTTCTTTTCTTATAGTATAATATTGCTATAGCCTATAGAGTAGCATATAATTAATAATATAAAAAAAAAAAAAAAATTTCCTATCCTCTCTTTCTTTTAAAAGAGTCCTTTGCCACTCTCACTACTCTTCATAGATTGCTATACCTTTCCACTTCTATAAACTCCCTCTAGTACTTCTTTTTCTCTTCCTAGATCTTCTACTTTATTCTGATCACTACTGCTTTTTATTCTCCTATTACTATTATGAAGTATAAAGTAAAGTACATGTTGGAAGCTTTCAAGAAGTTATTTATCAATTACCAGATATCTCAATATATAAAGCTAAGTATTTAGTACTATAATGCAATACAAAAGTATATATATATTAGAATACTAGGAATAATTCATAAAGTATTAGTATACTAAAAATAATTTATGAAGTATTAGAATGCTAGAGATAATTCATAAAGTATTAGAATATACTAATATATAATATATATCTACTTGTTACAATACTATACCTATATGTTAAGATATATTTTTATTATTACTTATGAAGATAATAGTCAAATACATTTAAAGGCCTATTTAAATATATAGTTATACTGTTTGGACTTATCAGTACACTTGCTTCCTTCTAGAAAATGATAGATAAGATACTCACTAGTATTAATAGAGTTGTTTGGTATATAAACTCTTAATATATAGAGACAAAC